>CM042089.1:31698970-31749901 GCA_023512835.1 Taxillus chinensis | reverse complement strand
GTATTTTAATTTGTATTGTTGTGTGCCACATTAACATCTAATAATGCCCACTACACATGTACACTTATACATATGACATTTAGTATTAGTAGTTCATTGTTAAGGGTTGGTGAGGAGTTGTAGATCACCTATTGAGCTTTATGCTCACCCCTATCCGTTGATTTGTTTTCTCCAGGTGTTGATAGGAGCTAGTGATGGATTGCGCTGCTCAGCAGAGTATTTATTTAATTTATGAATTTTGTTAAATGTAAATTTTATTAGATTGTAATCCCGGACAAAGGTCTGTGGATAGTTGTAAGCATTGAGCGAGTTTATTTAATGATTTTTATAATATACTCATAATGGTTGTTTGACATTTAGAAAAGTACTTATATACCCTTGATATATGTTTGTACTAGGAATTTGGACAACACCTACTTTGTATGTCCCTTATAGGTGCTTATCACCAACCCCTTGATCGTTCGGGTGCAGGCATGAGGAAGTCAGGTGTTGGTCCAGTTCTTGGAATCGGGGACGTGACAAGTTGGTATCGGAGCTGTCATTCTAGTTAGATCTACGTTAGTTTGGGTGGTTGATTGAAACTTTGGTGCTTAGGAGACATTAAGGAGGGCATCTGGCAAATGCAGTCCTTATTCGTGTCCTTGGTTACCTTAGGGTCAGTCGATTACCTTAGGACACATTGGGTTGGGTGCATGCATACAACCATGTTGCTTGAGCATTATAGGCACTACATTTGATTGCATATGATACTATGATGATGAATTAATCTGATGGTTGCTTGCTAAGTATTGTTGGAGATGATATGGATTGTGTAAGTGTCATATGTTGACACATGATGTTTGTAGTTAAGTAAGCTAATTTAACATTACATGATAAAAAAAATATCATATGTTGTAATATGGTGGTAAGGGAATATGAACCCTACCAATTGATGGGTGGCTTGGTAGCGATTAACTTGAGTGGGTGACAGGGGAATATAAACCCTATCAATGTTTGATGAAGATCTATGGGTCTTGCTTGTTGTGTTGATTGATTGGTCATGATGATTGTTTAGTTGATAGCGATAATGTGAACCATGTTATCTGTTGATGTGGACCCATGGGTCATGCTTGATTATTTGTAGCTATAAGTTGGTAAGAGGAAACTAAAACCATATTAAAGAATTATTTTGGACATGAGGGTCATAAATGTTCTATGACATAGACTTGTAATGTATATATTTTTTTTGATTGTTGTGGTTGATAACAGGAGGTTAGTGTGGACCTATGGGTCATGATTATTCTTTGTTGAATGTTGATAACAGGAGGGCGTTACGTACCTTGAAAGCCAAGATGATATTCCCAAGATCCAAGCAAGATCGAGTGGGTATACGGGCTTAGAGTACAGAGAGGGGGGTGAATCCGTATACTTAAAACTATTTTCTCATAGTTTTAAGAGTAATGTAATACTTAGAGGTATTTTACAAGATGCATTTGGTATTTAGGATGGTATATTAGTGTCTCATGCAATATCGGTTAACAAGGTATGTATGGGAAGTAAAAGACAGAGACACACGGATTACGTGGTTCGATCAATGTGATCTATCGTACGGTGGTGAGGGTGAACCTACACCGAGTCTAATCCACTATATGCTTTCAAGACAAAGTAGGGTCTAGCCCTTGTTACAACAAGATTAACTCTCTCTCTTCTTTTAAATGCAAATACAAAACAAGTAATACTTTAGTACTCACTCACCGTGAAGAACTGTCTAGCATAATCGCTCCCTGCGCATTCTACTATTTGCACCTTTAATCTTCAACCACTCCTTTGCCAAACTTACACACTATTCATCGAATGTATGTGGAAGACAAACATATTAACTCACTTGTTATCTTGCTTACAATCTTCCTTTCTCTCTCGTGTGTGTATTTGAATGAACTACTCGTGTCTCTCTTATATCGTCACTTGATACGTTTCTTTTTCTGTGATATTCTAATGCCTTTTTTGAAGTAAGGCATATCCCTTGCTTTTATAGGTCGTGTAAGGACCCGTACCTTAAGTTAGTCACGTTAGTCACGGTTTGCCTTCTCGAGTAGAGTTTTTCTAGATTTTGACCTAGTGAATGGGCTCAAATGAATTCACGTGCAAAAGGAAAGATGCTTAGAATGATGTCCTCTATCTACCACAGAAGTTTCAGGCCAAACGGACGTGTATGTGAGGTGCACGTGATATGGGTCCAATTCACGTGCAAGTGTGATTGTCTTCTAAATGATGCAAGGAGGCTAGGGGTGAAGTTTGAGAGCATTTGGAGTCCATTTGGAGTTGCACGTGAATTGGGAATTCACGTGCAAATTGGCGTGCAGCCATATTTTTGCATGGTTCCCTTGGTTTTGACATTCTAATGATCTTTCTCCAAAGGACCATGTTGAAATTCCGAGTATTTTGGCCTATATGGGTGCGGAAAGGTGCTAACTTGTGTGATCAAAACTACGTCGTTTTGATCCTGGGTTTACTTAATCAAAACTACGTCGTTTTGATGTGGGTAGTGTCTATATAAGGAGGGCTTGAGTTTGAATTTAGGGTTCTTGTGTTCTTCCTTGCTGTGCTGCCTGAGGAGAGAGAGAGAGAGAGAGAGAGGATCTCCGGGCCGTTGCCGTGGTGGTTCGCGTCGTTGGAAGGTGTCTAGCGTAGAGGATAGGACAAGAGCCTGAGGTAGGGATTTATGTTCTTCCTAACTCCCCTCTGTTTTAGGATATACACCTATATATATATGTAAATCCATATAGGTGTGATCTCCTATATGGATGTTGGCCTTCAAGTGGCATGTTTTGTTGATTCGATGTTAATTTGGCCTGAGGATTTTCTTGGGTTTGTTTATGCCCACTATGTGTTTGATGAAATGTCTGTGAGGCCCGCACACTATGTGTTCGATGAAATGTCCGTGAGGCCTGCATGCCATGTATTCAATATAATGCCCGTAGAGACCTGGTATATGGGTGTTTAATGATATGCCTGTGCGACCGGTGTGTACTGTGCTTGATTTGTATTTGATTTTAAGCCTGTGAGGCTGATGTGTGTGGCTTGTATCCGACCATGTTAGTCCTTCGAGATAAAGTGTAAATGTTGTGGCCGAGCTTACATGTTGAGATGTAATGTTATCTTGTTCGTTGGTCTGTTTGAGACCGGAGCCGAGATTTGGGCCAGGCACAATAGCCGGACCCCTTTGAGATTTGGCCAGGACGTGGTCCCGAGTCTCGGTGTAGCACTCACGACGGTGGGCTAAGTCTACACCCATTCCTGAGGGTAGATATGGCGCCCGAGGAGGTGGTTGACCATATCTCGACTCGGGTGGAAAATGTTGCATTGGTGTCCATGCAACATTCGCTCGAATGTGGTATGTCATGTCGCCGTGGTGGCGGGGTGTCCTCTCGCCCTTCGGTGCGGGTTCAGTAAAGAGTGTTTACCGGGTGATGTTTGTTGCTTTAGCCTTAGGCACGACACGAGCACAAGCATACACATATCATGCATGTTGTACGCTGGGACGGGTCTCGGGGAGACCGGATCCCTACCGAGCCGTGGTTTGCTCACCCCTCCTATAAACCGATTCTTTTGCAGGGTTTAGCAAAGGTAGGTGAAGGCCGAGGAGCTAGGCCCCGAGGCCGAAAGTTTTATATTATTTCCTTGTTGTACTTTGGTTTTATGTGTTTGGATTTTGGTTTGGTTTTATTTATGGCTTTATAGGGGTTTTCCCCGATCGGGTTGTAATAAACATTTAGCCTTTGAAATGAAATAAAATGAGGTGTTGTTATTCAATTTGTGTTTGTGTGCATGGTTTGGGAGCAGGAGCATGCCCCTTGGCATGTTGGCTCGATTATGCAGGTTTGGGACAAGACCCGTGCTAGAGGTCCTTTTAAGGTGCTTGCACCAACCCCTTGTCCCTTCGGGTGCGGGCATGGGCAGTCACTACTCCTTTTCCAGTGGAAGGAAATTGGGGCGTGACAATATGGTATCGAGCGATAGTTCATGGTCTAGTGGACCTAGGATAGTGGGGAGGCCCGGCTGCTTCGAGACTCTTAGGAGGCAGTATAGGACACGCCTGATCAACGTGGTCCTATCCTGGTTTTCTGGGGTGTACTCGGGGGTAGTTAGACCAAGGAGTAGGGCACTTGCATTTGGGTTGAGGGTGCATACATGCGTTGGCATTAGGGCACTAGTTTAATTTCGTATGAGTATTGTGATTGGACATGCTATGTTGCCGAAACTTGTTCTTTGTGAAATTCGGTGATTTTCTCGTGAGACTTGTTGCTATGAATAGCCTGTGTGTACTTCGTGACTTTCCTGTGTGTTTAAATGTAAGATGTTGCTTGAGTACCTCATGGCCCATGGGGATGAGGGTGTGGAGAGCTTGAGGGAAGCTGATCCTAGTTTGGTTTAAATTATGTAGACGATGCCTCCTAGGAGAGTAACCCGAGCTACTCCACCAGAAGATGAATCTTCCGCCCGTGCTGGAGAGGGAAGAGGACAACGTGTAGAGGGCGATGATCCCCTGGAGCGGATCATGGCCCAAGTCCGGGCCCTAAGTGAGAACGTGCGAGCATGCGTGAGGACCCTGGGGGAGAGATCCTAAACGAGGTGCGTCAGGAGATGATGGCACGACAGCGGTGCCACCCTCTCCACCCCGTGAGGCGGAACCTCCTGTGTAGGGGAAGTGCCGGTGAGGCGGGAAGAGGGAGACGTGTTGACACGGCTCCGAAAGGAACATCCACCAAGGTTCAAGGGAGGAGCCGAACCTCTAGGAGCAGAGCACCGGGTCGCGCGGATCGAGCATGTGTTCTCCTTTCTTCGACCCCGGGAGGAAGACAAAGTGAGACTAGCAGTCCGGCGGTTGGAGGAGGAAGCCTTGGAATGGTGGCTTAGCATCTCAGGAAGCCGGGACATGGAGACCATGGCCTGGAACGAGTTCCTCCAGCTGTTCCATGAGGAGTTCTTTCCAGAGTCATTGCGGTGGCGAAGCGGGAGGAGTTCAGCGACTGAAACGGGATCGTGCTCGAGTGGCCGAGTATGAGCGAGATTTCCGAGGGCTGAGTCGGTTTGCTCCGGAAGCAATATCAAGGGGAGGACCCGAAGGCCCATAAGTTTACCATGGGCCTCAAACCTGCCCGAAGCAAAGGGTGGAGATCCTGGACCGAAGACCTATCTTGAAGTCGTGGACACCGCCAAGATTGTTGAGAGAGGATTAGAGGAGGGAAGACAGGCTCACCAGGAGCGGATGGGGCAAGCGCGCGCGACAAGCACGGTGATACCAAGAGGCGAAGGTTGAGCCCGGGAGTGGGACTTTTCCCAAGGATGGGGGCCAAGCTTCAATGGCTCCGCCCGGATCCCGTTACCTTGGAGGACAGGGGAGTGCTCGCGGGAACTTCCCAAGCGGGTGTACTGTTGTGGCCTGTCAAGGGCACGTCAAACGTGAGTGCCCCAAACAACACTTGACGTGTCATAGCCGTGGGAAGGTGGGACACATCGGCAAGGTGTGTTTCGGCAAGGGGAGTAGCCGGGGGAGCCGGAAGCTTAGCACAAGGGAGCAGGGGTGGGACCCAATTTCGTGCCCCACCCTAAGCCAGGACATTCGTGGCAGGCCAGTCAGCTGGTTCCAGCCACACTAGGCCACAGGGGGAGAGGCAACCACAAGGAGGATCGGAGGGGCGCCCCAGTGGACTGCAGCGGGAGCAAAAGGGAAGGCAAGTGAGGCTAGTGGTGGGGCAGGCCAAGGCAGGGTGTTCGCGCTTACCTCAAGACCACCTGAAATGGAGGAATTACCATCACCCTCCGAGGAAGGTGGAGCTGGACCTTCGGTGGTTCGAGGTACTATTTTAATATCCCGCACCGTTGTTGCTGCATTGTTTGATACCGGAGCTTCGTGCTCCTCGATTGCTAAGTCCTTGGTGGAGAGCCTTGGACTTGATTGTGTGGAGGCCGATAGACCCTCGAGGGTCGAGTCCCCAATGGGAGGAGTGGAGTTGATCCACCAAATGTGTCGAGAGTGTGCGCTTACGATAGGAGAGGTTGACCTCTCATTTGATTTGTATGTAATGCCCATGAGGACCTTTAGTTTGATTCGGGGATGGATTGGTTGATGGCCTTTCAGGCTAAGATTGATGTTATAGGCGACGAGTATCGTTTACTACACCCACAGGACCTTCCTGTACCCTAGTGGGTGAATGGGATAGGGATGCCGGGAGAGCTGGACCGACGAGGGAGCTATGGGGCAATATTACCCATAGGCTTGCCACCCTAACCTTTGAGGAGGAAGGTAACTTAGAGAAAAGGGTGTGGCCAGGATGTAGTCGAGAATTTCCAGGATGTCTTTCCTGGGGGAGTTGTTGGAGTTGCCTCCACACGAAGTGTCGAGTTCACGATTGAACCGTTGCCAGGGGTGGGACCCATCTCACAAGTAGCATACCGGATGGGACCCGCCGAGTTCAGGAGCTTCATGGCGGATAAAGGAACCGGGAGATAAAGGTTTTATCCGTCCTAGTACCTCACCTTGGGGTGCACCGGTCTTGTTTGCTAAGAAGGCGGATGGTTCGTTGCGACTTTGCATTGATTATCGGAAGTTGAATCAAGTAACGGTAAAGAACAAGTACCCTTTGCCGCGGATTGATGACTTATTCGACCACTGAGTGGAGCACGATGGTTCTCAAAAATCGATCTGCGTTCGGGATATCATCAATTGAGGGTCGAAGCGAAGACATCCCTAAGACGGCGTTCAGGTGCGGTACGGACACTATGAGTGGCTAGTGATGCCTTTTGGGCTCACGAACGCACCTCTTGTGTTCATGCATCTAATGAATCAGGTGTTTGCCCCATACTTGGATTCCTTCGTGGTGGTATTCATTGACGACATCCTTGTGTACTCCAAAACCCAAGCCGAGCATGAGGAGCACTTGGCCGTGGTGTTGCAGGTACTACGAGATCATCACTTGTATGCTAAATTTAGCAAGTGTGACTTCTGGATGCGAGAGGTGCATTTTCTTGGGCATGTAGTATCCGCCGAAGGAGTTAGAGTGGACCCAACCAAGATTGAGTCCGTAGCATCTTGGAAGAGGCCCACAAATGTTTTTGAGATCCGGAGTTTCTTGGGTCCGGGTATTACCGGCGTTTTGTGGAAGGATTTTCTCGGTTGGCGGCGCCCATGACAGCTCTTACACGGAAGGGAGCCAAATTCGAGTGGACGGACAAGTGCCAGGCAGGCATTCGAGGAGTTGAAGACTCGCCGACTACCGCACCGGTGTTGAGCCTACCGCAGGAGGGAGTGCCATTCGAGGTGTATTGTGATGCGTCTCGCGTTGACCAGGGGTGTGTTCGATGCAAGAACGCCAAGTCATAGCATATGGCTGCTGACATTGAAGTCCCATGAGCAAAACTACCCAACACACGACCTGGAGTTAGCAGCAGATTATTTTTGCCCTGAAGTCTTGGCGACATTACCTGTTGGGAGAGAAGTTTGTGGTACATACCGACCACAAAAGCCTACGAGTATATCTTCACCCGAGAGAGACCTAAATTTGCGCCAACGGAGGTGGGTCGAGTACCTGCAAATGTTTGACTTCACACTCTCCTACACGCCTGGGAAGGGAAATTTAGTAGCCGACGCGCTAAGTAGGAAAGGGAAAGCCGAGGTTTCCATGAGAGAATGGAAAATGATGGAGCGGTTAGCGGTGCCTGGTGCAACCTGCTTTCAGCGATGAGGGAGCTATCCTGTGTCCTCTCACCGTGATACCAGAGTTGTATCAGCGTGTCCGTGAGGGACAGTTAGGCGACGTGGACCGTGAGGTGATCCGGGCCCAGGATAGAGGGCCGGGAGCCGTCGGAGGACCGGACGAAGGAGTTGAGCATGAGCTGAAATTTCGGGGGCGTCGATAGTACCACCTCCCTTGCGTGAGGATGTGCTTGAGGGAGTTTCATCATTCCCGTTTGGCTGTACATCCAGGAGGAACTAAGATGTATCATGCCGTTCGCGCACGGTCTGGTGGCCGGGGACGAAACGGAGTGTAGCGAGTTTGTTTCCAGGTGCCTTACCTGTCGGCAAGTGAAGGCGAACACCAACGACCCACTGGTCAATTGCAGCCTTTACCCGTAGGCGAGTGGAAGTGGGAGCATATTACCATGGACTTCGTGACGGGCTTCCTACCACTTTGGGAGGAAGGACATGATTTGGGTCATAGTGGACCGCTTGACTAAGTCAGCCCATTTCTTGGCAATTCGAGAGCGCGACTCTATCGGCACGTTAAGCCGGTTGTATGTTGATGAGATTGTCCGCTTGCACGGAGTGCCCTTGTCTATTGTTTCAGGCACGGGGATGCGCGGTTTACATCCCGGTTTTGGGGAGGTCTGCAGGAAGCATTGGGAACCCGACTTAATTTGAGTACCGCATTCCATCCTGAGACCGATGGTCAGTCCGAGAGGACCATTCAAACATTGGAAGACTTGTTGAGGGCTTGTGTACTTGATTTTGGAGGATCATGGGCTTCCCACCTTCCTCTGGTGGAGTTTGCCTATAATAACAGTTACGGTCTTCGATTGGGATGGCCCCGTTTGAGGCATTGTATGGCCGACCGTGTCGGTCTCCATTATGTTGGGCGAGCCGGAGAGGCAGCTTTGTTAGGACCTCAATTGGTCCAGGAGGCTACGGCAAAAGTTCGCTGATTCGGCAACGCCTTCATACACTCGAGCGGCAGAAGTCTTATGCGGATCGCCGACGCCGACCGTTGGAGTTTTTGGTGGGAGACCACGTATTCCTTCGTGTTTCTCCACGAAGAGGGCATAAGAGATTTGGGACTGGGTCCAAGTTGTCCCCTCGGTACATTGGACCGTTCGAGATTTTGAGCAGAGTTGGACCTGTTGCTTATAGGTTGGCGTTACCACCTCGTTTGAGCGAGAGTTCATAATGTTTTCCATGTATCCCCATTTGGGAAATATCATCCAAGATCCCACCCACGTGCTAGATTGGGGTACCCTGGATCTTGGAGAGGATGTGTCGTTGTCGAGACACCCATTCGTATTGTCGATAAGCGCAAAGCACTGCGAGGTAAGACTATTCCGTTGGTTCGGGTGTTGTGGCAACACCGAGGGCCGGAGGAAGAGACCTGGGGAGCGTGAGACCGAGATGCGTGCTCATTATCCTGATCTGTTCGAGGACCGAACAACTCGAAGGAGGGGAGGAGGGCAAGCATCAAACTTCAACATAATCGGTACTTGCCCAACTAGTTATGACCATGTAGAGTGTATAAATGTGTGAAATAATTTGTGATTTGTTGTGTATTAATTTGTGCTAGAGGGTGTTAGAGGCCTATGCTTTGGTTGTGATTGTTTTCTTTCATTCCACCTTTTCTTTTCGAGGACGAAAAGTCTTAAGGGGGAGAGGATGTAAGGACCCGTACCTTAAGTTAGTCACGGTTAGTCACGTTTTGCCTTCCGAGTAGAGTTTTTCTAGATTTTGACCTAGTGAATGGGCTCAAATGAATTCACGTGCAAAAGGAAAGATGCTTAGAATGATGTCCTCTATCTACCACGAAGTTTCAGGCCAAACGGACGTGTATGTGAGGTGCACGTGATATGGGTCCAATTCACGTGCAAGTGTGATTGTCTTCTAAATGATGCAAGGAGGCTAGGGGTGAAGTTTGAGAGCATTTGGAGTCCATTTGGAGTTGCACGTGAATTGGGAATTCACGTGCAAATTGGCGTGCAACCATATTTTTGCATGGTTCCCTTGGTTTTGACATTCTAATGATCTTTCTCCAAAGGACCATGTTGAAATTCGAGTATTTTGGCCTATATGGGTGCGGAAAGGTGCTAACTTGTGTGATCAAAACTACGTCGTTTTGATCCTGGGTTTACTTAATCAAAACTACGTCGTTTTGATGTGGGTAGTGTCTATATAAGGAGGGCTTGAGTTTGAATTTAGGGTTCTTGTGTTCTTCCTTGCCGCGCTGCCGCCAGAGAGAGAGAGAGAGAGAGAGAGAGGATCTCCAGGCTGTTGCCGTGGTGGTTCGCGTCGTTGGAAGGTGTCTAGCGTAGAGGATAGGACAAGAGCCTGAGGTAGGGATTTATGTTCTTCCTAACTCCCCTCCTGTTTTAGGATATACACCTATATATATATGTAAATCCATATAGGTGTGATCTCCTATATGGATGTTGGCCTTCAAGTGGCATGTTTTGTTGATTCCGATGTTAATTTGGCCTGAGGATTTTCCGGGTTTGTTTATGCCCACTATGTGTTTGATGAAATGTCTGTGAGGCCCGCACACTATGTGTTCGATGAAATGTCTGTGAGGCCCGCATGCCATGTATTCAATATAATGCCTGTGAGACCTGGTATATGGGTGTTTAATGATATGCCTGTGCGACGGTGTGTACTGTGCTTGATTTGTATTTGATTTTAAGCCTGTGAGGCTGATGTGTGTGGCTTGTATCCGACCATGTTAGTCCTTCGAGATAAAGTGTAAATTGTCAGGCCGAGCTTACATGTTGAGATGTAATGTTATCTTTGTTCTGTTGGTCTGTTTGAGACCGAGCCGAGATTTGGGCCAGGCACAATAGCTGGACCCCTTTGAGATTTGGCCAGGACGTGGTCCCGAGTCTCGGTGTAGCACTCACGACGGTGGGCTAAGTCTACACCCATTCCTGAGGGTAGATATGGCGCCCGAGGAGGTGGTTGACCATATCCGACTCGGGTGGAAAATGTTGCATTGGTGTCCATGCAACATTCGCCGAATGTGGTATGTCATGTCGCCGTGGTGGCGGGGTGTCCTCTGCCCTTCGGTGCGGGTTCAGGTAAAGAGTGTTTACCTGGGTGATGTTTGTTGCTTTAGCCTTAGGCACGACACGAGCACAAGCATACACATATCATGCATGTTGTACGAGTGGGACGGGTCCGGGGAGACCGGATCCCTACTCGAGCTGTGGTTTGCTCACCCCTCCTATAAACCGATTCTTTTGCGGGTTTAGCAGCCGGTAGGTGAAGGCCGAGGAGCTAGGCCCCCGAGGGCCGAAAGTTTTATATTATTTCCTTGTTGTACTTTGGTTTTATGTGTTTGGATTTTGGTTTGGTTTTATTTATGGCTTTATAGGGGTTTTCCCCGACTGGGTTGTAATAAACATTTAGCCTTTGAAATGAAATAAAATGAGGTGTTGTTATTCAATTTGTGTTTGTGTGCATGGTTTGGGAGCAGGAGCATGCCCCTTGGCATGTTGGCCTGATTATGCAGGTTTGGGACAGCACCCGTGCTAGAGGTCCTTTTAAGGTGCTTGCACCAACCCCTTGTCCCTTCGGGTGCGGGCATGGGCGATCACTACTCCTTTTCAAGTGGAAGGAAATTGGGGCGTGACAGGTCGGCCTTGGTAAGTAACTCTTTCGCTAGGGTTAAGCATGTTTCACCCTTTGATCTTCACCGTTGAAACATGTTACTCTAGCCTCGGATGACGTCCATGAGTTTCCCGACACTTAGTGTGCTCGGAGATGCCATCCGAGTGATAACTTACTTAAATGCGTCTTCGGTGTGTTTCACATCTTCGACTAGCCACGGCCTCGTAGACATATGTTCCTCATAGCTTCGTTGGTACTTCATAAGCTACCTCTGAGTCTTTATCTACGAATCTTCGAGTCTACGTCTTCGAACCTTGAGAATTGATCTTCCAATTCTTCTGCTCTCTGGCTTCGAAGCTAGGTAGAACCGGTGCTCACCTGACGTCTCACTCTACGAGCCTTCGAACTCTATGAGTCTCAAGATTCGCATCAGGTTCACCTCAATGGGTCTACTAATCTTCGACCCTGTGAGCTTCTATTCTGTAACACAGCTACTCGATACCCGATAGGTTTTCAAGCCTGCAAGTCTTTGAGTCTCCGAGACTGTAATGACCCATGTTTTGGGATGTGGAGTTAGTCACAGTTTTGCCTTTTGGGGTGGTAATTGTTGGGTTTTAGGGAGTTTTATTCCCATACACATTGGTTTGAACACTTTGTATGATGATGGGCAAGCTTGAGGTAAGAGATGAGCCCAAGAGGGAACCTTTAGGGGGTGCATGTGACAATGCACGTGACAATGGCTTGTTACGGGTAGTGGTGTTTTTGCATGGGAGCCTTCCAGAAGTTATTCTAAGTCTTGTGGCAAAATCTTAAGGCATTTGGAGCTTGCACGTGACAATGGCCTTTGTCACGTGTAGCCATGTTTTTGCACAATCACCTGGTTTTGTTATTCTAATAATCTTTTCCCAAAGGGACATGTCTGAATTATGGGTATTATGTCATGTGTGGATGCAAGAAGGTTGTAGCCTGTTTAATCAAAACTACATCGTTTTGATGCTGGGGTTCACTTAATCAAAACTACGTCGTTTTGATGTTGAGGTGTCTATATAAGGAGGAGGAGTCCTCTTTGTTTTAGGTTTTAGGGTTTCAGTTGTTAGCCACCATAGCCGTCGCAGAGAGAGAGAGAGAGAGAGGCAAGGAGAGCTCCTGGACGTAGTGTTGGGGTGACTCGCGTGGGGTGGACGGCATCTAGCGTGGGAGCAAGGAGGATTTTCCAGAGGTTGGGGTTCTATTCTTCCTTAAATCTATCCCAGGGTTTTGACCTTGTGGTAGGCGATTTGTGGCTTTTTGGATATATATATATATATATATAAATCCATATAGGTGTGATCTCCTATATGGATGTTGGCCTTCAATGGTGTGTTTCGTTTGATTCTGACTGAGATGCATGCTATGTGTTTGATTGTATGCCTGAGTAGCTGAGATGCATGCTATATGTTTGATTATATGCCTGTGTGGCAAAGATGTATGCTATGTGTTTGATTGTATGCCTGTGTGGCTGATTTTGGAACCTTGTGTGGTTGATTTTGGAACCTGTGTGGTCGTGGCAATGGTTGTACTGTTGATGTGGCTTGTTTGTGTATAAATGTTGATTATGGCCTGTCGTATAGTATTCCCACGACATCGCACTCGTGCACATCAACATGTAGATGTTAGGAGCATGGGATGGGTTGGGGAGACATGATCCCTACCGAGCTATGGTTGCCCACCCATCCCGTTGTGTTTTGTTTACTTTTCAGGAACTTACAGGCATTAGGTGGGAACACTAAGGTGGAAGACAGTTCTGCTTTATTGCTTTGTTTAATATAATTTTTTGTTGTTAATTTTTGTGGGACCTTTGTAACCCGAGTGGGGAGATATTGTAAGGGGAAATTTAATTATAATGAAGGCATGTTTTGTTGGTGAACGTTAATTGTGTTTCAAATCTAATAAAGCTAATTAAATTGCCTTGGCGATTATCTGATATGGAGGTTATGACATCTTATGTGGAACCTTGTATCCTACCCCCTTATCCACCGCGTGGGTAAAGGGGAGTCACGAACCGGTTTCCTTGGGTTGGAAATTCGGGGCATGACAGTTTGGTATCAGAGCATGGTCTAGTTGGCCTAGGGTAGTGGGCGGATCCTGGTTATCTTGAGTCCTTTGGAGGAGCCCTGGAGGGACACGCCTGATCAACATGGTCCTCTTTGAGCCTCTAATGTGTACTTGGGGTAGTTCAGTCCTGTGGTAAAGTTTGCATGCATTGGCATTAGGGCACTAGTTGTATTTGTTGTTATGTGTAAAAGTGTGGATAACTATTAAAATTGTAACGATAATAAAAGGAAAAATGTGAATAACGTGATAAAGTGTGAATTGTGCAACTCTGATTTTTCTTGGAATACCATGAGCATGACTACAAGGAAAAGTCCTTGTGTATTTGAGATATGTGCAATGTGGATTGAAATGTGTGCAATGTGGATTGATGCAATGTGTGCAATGGGAGTAATGCCATGTGATAGTAGAATTGATAAATGGGGTAGAGGAAGTAAGACTCGATAGATTCGAATTCATTTTGACGTTTGTGTTCCTTACTTTGTGTAGTAAGAATGCCACCGAGGAGAGTGACGCGTGCATCCGGGGAAGTGGCTGATGAGTCATCTGCCCATAAGGGACCAGGTGCGGGGCAGCCTACTGGAGGACATGCGCTGTTGTTGGTACAGCTGTGACAGGGCATCCGACAGGAAGTCCAAGAGGTTCGGGAGGAGTTGCGCCGGGAGATGGCAACACAAACGGGTGCCACCGCCACCACCACCACCACCACCACCCGGTGGGGGAGTTACCCCATGAGCGTGAGAGTTCGCTAGGTGGCGTACCGATTCGTGCAGAGGATAACGTGGTGACGAGGTTCCAAAAGAAACAACCTCCGAGGTTCAAGGGAGAAGTGGATCCTGTGGTGGCTGAGCATTGGTTGAGGCAGATCAAGCATGTGTTTTCCTTTCTCCTACCCCAGGAGGAGGATAAGGTGAGGCTGGCCATTCAGAAGCTGGAGGGGAATGCTTTGGAGTGGTGGCAGAGTGTCGCGGGAAGCCGTGCAATGCAGTTCATGCAATGGGAGGAGTTCTTACAGCTTTTCCATGATGAGTTCTTCCCCAAGTCGTTGATCGAGGATAGTGCCCGAGTATGAGCGGGAGTTTCGGAGCTTGAGTAGATTTTCTCCCGAGACTGTGGCAAAGGAGGACCTGAAGGCCTACAAGTTCACCTTGGGTCTCAGGCCAGTCCTTAAGCAGAGGGTGGCAATTCTACGTTTGAGGACCTATGCTGAGGTTGTTGAGACAGTTCGTATAGCTAAGAGGGAGCTGGATGATGGGAGGCTGGCTCATCAGGGTCGCCAGTTGCAGGGTGGGTCTGAACGTGATTCAGGGTCCATGAGGCCCAAGACTTAGGAGAGAGATAGCAGTTCCTTCCGCAGCTAGGGTCAACCATCTGTGAACCCAGGGAGATTCACCTTTGGAGGCAGTAGGCAGGGAGATTCAGCAGCAGGTCTCCCTAGTGGTTGTCATTGCTGTGGGGAGCACGACCATTTTAGGAAGTAGTGTCCCAAGAAGGACTGGCAATGCAAGAGCTGTGGACAAGAGGGTCATTCGAGCCGGGTTTGCAGGAGCGGCAACAGGGGAGCAGGAGGCTTGGCATCCAGCATGAGGAGTGATGCTAGTTTTCGTGTACCAGCAAAGAGACCAGCTCGTTAGTGGCAGGCTAGTCAGGCAGGATCTAGCCAGACCCGACCTCAGGGGAGGCCGAAGCGGCAGCAAACTGAAGCTGGAGGCAGCCATGGCGGGAACCCTCCAGTGAGTGAGCCGACCAGTGGCACGGGCCAAGGGAAGGTGTTTGCATTGAATGCGACACCCCAGGAGGTGGCTGAGTTACCATCTCCACCGGAGGAGGGTGGGGCAGGACCATCGGTGGTTAGAGGTACCCTTTTGATCTCTTGTATGCTTATTTCTGTTCTCTTTGATACGGGTGCATCTTGTTCATTTGTTGTTGAGCTTTTCATTGATGGCTTGGGGTTAGTATGTGTTGAGGCAGAGAGACTCCTAGTTGTGGAGTCTTCGGTGGGAGGTATGATTGAGGTGTGATGTGTCTGCCGTGACTGTGTATTAACCATGGGAGATGTGGAGCTTAGCTTTAATTTGTATGTGATGCCAATGAGGACGTTTGATCTGATCTTGGATATGGATTGGCTTATGGCTTTCCAGGCCAAGATAAATTGTTATCGGCAATGAGTAACATTCGTGTCATCTGCGTGGGTTTCCTGCACCCTGCAGGGGGAGTCGAATCGTAAGGTGTCACGCCCCGGATTTCCAACCCGAGGAATCCGGTACGTGACTCCCCTTTTTACCCACACGGAGGGCAAAGGGGTTAGGATACAAACCAAGAATATTACATTTTAAACATCCACAACACATTCAAGACAGTAAAGTTCATAAAAGTAATCCACAATCCAAACCAGTCTTTATTACAACAAAATCCTCTTTTCAATCCATCCCCACTGGGGTTACATCAATTCTCATAAAAAAAAAATAACAAAACATAAATGGAAGAGTAACAATAATTATGGTCTTCCACCTTGGTGTTCCCACCTAACGCCTGTAGGTTCCTGCAAGAGAACACACCATAGTAGGAGGGGTGAGCATCCACAGCTCAGTAGGGATCATGTCTCCCCAACCCATCCCATGCTCCTAGCATCTACATGCCATGTGTACAAGTGCAGTGTCGTGTTACAATAATCTCAGCAAACAATAACAAACCACATCAGTAGCCACAATTATCCGCCACACAAAACACAAGTGATTTAACCGCCTCTTCAGGCCAATGATTTAACCGCCTCTCAGGCAAAGTAGTTTAACCGCCTCTTCAGGCCACTGGTTTAACCGCCTCTCAGGCAAAGTAGTTTAACCGCCTCTTCAGGCCAGATACCACAGTCATGCACACAACATACACCACGGCCACTCAAGCATAAAACCAAACACTTGGTGTGCACCCGTTCACCAGTGCACAAACCCAACCATTCAGAAATAGAACAAACACCCAACATACATACATACACTAAATCACAAGTCCAGCCACACAGGCATATTACCAAACACGTAATGGGCATATACATACAACTGTATTCACACAGGCATTTCATCGAACATTTAGCATGTAATCCACAGAATCACACCAACATGCCACTGAAGGCCAACATCCATATAGGAGATCACACCTATATGGATTACATATTTATATATAACAGATATAACCGGAAATCTGCCCTGGAACCCTAGGACAGAGAAGGACTTAGGAAGAACAGAACCCCTACCTCAAGTAAGATGCAACAACCCAGCAATAGTCTGATCCCACGCTAAACGCCGTCCACCCACGAGACTCTGACCACCCACGCAAGACGCCCGGCAGCAACCAGGAGCTCTCCTTCCCTCTCTCTCTCTCTCTCTCTCTCTCTCTGCGACGGTTGGTGGAGCAACAAACCCTAAACCTAAAACAGAGGGGCTTCTCCTCCTTATATAGACAACACAACATCAAAACGACGTAGTTTTGATTAAGTGAATCCCAGGATCAAAACGACGTAGTTTTAATCACACAAGTTAGCACCTTTCCGCACCCATATAGGCCAAAATACTCGGAATTTCAACATGGTCCTTTGGAGAAAGATCATTAGAATGTCAAAACCAAGGGAACCATGCAAAAATATGCCTGCACGCCAATTTGCACGTGAATTCCCCAATTCACGTGCAACTCCAAATGCACTCCAAATGCGCTCAAACTTCACCCCTAGCCTCCTTGCATCATGTAGAAGACAACCACACTTGCACGTGAAATGGACCCAATTCACGTGCACCTCACATACACGTCCGTTTGGCCTGAAACTTCGTGGTAGGTAGAGGACATCATTCTAAGCATCTTTCCTTTTTGCACGTGAATTCATTGGAGTCCATTTATTGGGTCAAGATCTAGAAAAACTCCACTCGAAGGTAAACCGACTAACTCAAGGTACGGGTCCTTACATCCTCTCCCCCTTAAGACTTTTCGTCCTCGAAAAGAAATGACATACGAGAAAACAAACACAAGCTACCCACTTGCCACACGACGAGCCACAACACCCAAATGGGTCATACACCGCGCACAGCACATACACATAACAAGGTACCACCATAATCCATAATCACAATAATGTATATAACACATATCCGCATGTCACAATTACACATCTCAACACATCACAAATAAGAACACCTGTCTAAAGACAATACAAATACACCAAATCGTACACAACTAATACAAGAAAACACATCACTATCCCTTGGCCAACAGCCACCTCCCACGCTTAAGATTGTTCGTCCTCGAACAAGTCTGGGTGCTGCTCCCGCATCACGGACTCACGTTCCCATGTCTCCTCCTCAATGCCACGGTGCTGCCACAGCACGCGAACCAAAGGAATAGCACGACCACGCAAAAGCTTCTCTCGCCGATCTAGGATACGGATAGGGGCCTCAACAACGGACATGTCATCCCCAATGTCTAATGTCCCCCAATCGATCACATGAGTGGGGTCAGGGTGATACTTCCGCAACTGGGACACGTGAAACACGTTGTGCACTCGACTCAGCCGCGGTGGTAACGCTAACCGGTAGGCCACAGGCCCCACACGATCCAGAATCTCAAAAGGGCCAATAAACCGCGGAGATAGCTTGGAACCTCGCCCAAACCGGCGATGTCCACGACGTGGGGAAACACGAAGAAACACATGATCACCAACAGAAAACTCCAGAGGTCGCCGCCACTGATCCGCATAAGATTTCTGTCGACTCGAGCTGCTAACAAACGCTGACGAATCAACTTAACCTTCTCGGTAGCCTCTTGAACCAACTGCGGTCCCAAGAGAGCTGTCTCCCCCACCTCGGTCCAACACAAAGGTGATCGACACGGCCGTCCATACAATGCCTCAAAAGGAGCCATCCCAATGGATGCCCGATAACTGTTGTTGTAGGCAAACTCCACCAAAGGAAGGTGAGTTGCCCACGAACCCCCGAAATCTAACACACAGGCCCGTAACATGTCCTCCAACGTCTGATTCGTCCTCTCGGTCTGGCCGTCAGTCTCAGGGTGAAAGGCTGTACTCAAGTGAAGCTTGGTCCCCATAGCCTCCTGCAAACCTTGCCAAAAACGGGAAGTGAACCTCGAATCCCGGTCTGAGACAACCGATGATGGTACTCCATGCAGTCTCACAATCTCGTTCATGTAGAGCTGACTCAAGGTCCCAATAGAGTCCCGCTCGCGAACAGCCAGGAAATGGGCCGACTTTGTGAGTCGATCCACAATCACCCAAATCATATTCTTCCTCCCAGTGGTGGGTGGAAGACCAGTCACAAAATCCATCGCTATATGGTCCCACTTCCACTCTGCTATGGGCAAGGGCTGTAACATGCCCGCCGGCCGCCGATGCTCGACCTTCACCTGCGACACGTGAGGCACCGCGAAACAAAGGCAGCTACATCGCGTTTCATCCCAGGCCACCAAAAATGTCCCCGAAGCGCATGGTACATCCTCGTACCCCCTGGATGCACAAGAACTCTAGACCTGGTGAAACTCCCTCATCACCTCATCCCGGAGGGAAGAAGCTACTACCAACCGCCCCCGAAACGACAACTCATGCTCGGGACCCTCTGTCCGGTCCTCGGATAGCTCCCCGGCCTCAATACGGGCACGGAGAACCTCGCACTCAATGTCACCCAGTTGTTCCTCCCCGGACGCGCTGGTACAACTCAAGCACCACCACCAAAGGACTTAGGACTGTCCCACCATCACGAACAACAAGCTGCACTGCAACATCGCCAACCGCTCCATCAACTTCCACTCTCTCACGGCCACCTCAGCTTTCCCTTTTTCGCTCAACGCATCGGCCACAACATTACCCTTGCCCGGGGTATAGGCAAGAGTAAAGTCAAAGGTCCGCAAATACTCCACCCATCTCCTTTGCCTCAAATTCAAGTCCTTCCGAGTAAAGATGTCGAAGGCTCTTGTGATCCGAGAACACCACAAACTTCTCGCCCAAGAGGTAGTGCGCCAACTCTTCAGGGCGAAGATGACGACCGCCAACTCCGGATCATGAGTAGGATAATTCTGCTCATGAGGCTTCCTGCCTCGACCCATAAGCTACCACACCGTGCTCCCGCATAAGCACACACCCCAAACCAACCCTGGACGCATCACAAGACACTTCATATGGAATATCCTCCCGAGGTAACCTCAACACCGGTGCGGTGGTCAAACGGGTTTTGAGAGTCTCAAACGCTCGCCGACACTTGTCGACCCAATCAAACTTCACGCCCTTCCGAGTCAACGCCGTCATAGGAGCCGCCAAACGGGAGAACCCCTCGACAAAACGACGGTAGTACCCCGCCAAGCCAAGAAAACTACGGATCTCAAAAACGTTGGTTGGCCTCGCCCACGATGCCACGGCCTCAATCTTGGCCGGGTCCACCCTAACTCCCTCAGTGACACCACATGGCCAAGAAAGTGAACCTCCTGCGCCCAAAACTCACACTTGCTAAACTTAGCAAACAGCTGCTGGTCCCTTAAGGTTTGCAACACTGTTGCCAAGTGCTCCACATGCTCCCTCTCGGTCTTGGAATACACCAAGATATCGTCGATAAACACCACCACGAACGAGTCTAAGTATGGGGCAAAGACTTGGTTCATTAAATGCATGAACACTGCTGGCGCATTAGTGAGCCCGAAAGGCATCACGACCCACTCATAATGCCCATACCTGCACCGAAAAGCCGTCTTAGGGATGTCCTCCTCCCTAACCCTGAGCTGGTGATACCCCGACCGTAAATCTATTTTGGAAAACCACTGGGCCCCACTCAATTGGTCAAACAGGTCATCTATCCGAGGCAACGGGTACTTGTTCTTCACAATCCACCGATTCGCCTTCCTATAGTCGATGCAGAGACGAAGCGTGCCATCAGCCTTCTTAGCAAAGAGCACCGGAGCACCCCAAGGTGAGGTACTTGGTTTGATATACCCTTGGTCCCCCAACTCCTCGATTTGCCTCTGCGGCTCCTCGGCTCGGCTGGCCCCATGCGATACGCTACTTGGGAAATCGGACCCGTCCCCGGCACCAACTCAATGGTGAACTCCACACTCCTCTTAGGTGGCAAACTCCTCAACTCCTCAGGAAAAACATCCTGAAATTGGTCCACAACAGCGGGCCACACCCTCTTTTCCACCTTACCCACCTCAGCAAAGGTCAGGGCTGCCAACCTTGTGGGTAATGGCACCCCACTGGTCCATCACCGGCCCGGCCCGACTCGCCTCACAATCCCACTCCCCCTGCAGGGTGCAAGAGGTCCCCGTAGGTGTCACGAAGGACACACGCCGCCGATAACAATCTATCTTGGCCTGGAAAGCCATAAGCCAATCCATACCCAAGATCAGGTCAAACGTCCTCAAAGGCATCACATGCAAGTCCAAACTCAGCTCCACCTCGCCAATGGTTAACACACAGTCACGACACACTCGCCGTACCTCAATCATGCCTCCCACCGGAGACTCCACAACTAGGGGCCTCGCGGCCTCCACACAAGCTAACCCCAAGCCGTCTATTACAAGCTCAGCAACAAACGAACATGATGCACCCGTATCGAAAAGAACAGAAGCTAATGTACGGGAGATCAAGAGCGTACCTCTAACCACCGATGGTCCTGCTCCACCCTCAGCTGGTGGGGGTGGTAGCTCAGCCTCCTCCTGGTACGTCGCCTCCAGCGTAAACACCCTTCCTTGGCCCGTGCCACTGGTCGGCTCACTCACTGGACGCTTCCCGCTAAGGTTGCCTCCAGCTTCAGTCTGCTGCCGCTCCGGCCTCCCCTGGGGTCGAGTCTGACTGGATCCTGCCTGGCTGGCCTGCCACTGACGAGCTGGTCTCTCGCGTGGGTGCACGGAAGCTAGCATCACTCCTCACGCCTGGATGCCATGCTCCCCGCTCCCCTGTTGCCACTCCTGCAAACCCGGCGCAAGTGGCCCTCTCGTCCACGGTTGTTGCATCGCCGGTCCTTCTTGGGGCACTCTCCTTTGAAGTGACCCTGCTCTCCACAGCGATGACAGTGCTAGGTAGACTCCGGGATGGACCACCCCTGTCTTCCACCGCCAAAGGTGAACCTCCCGGGGTTCACGGATGTCCGACCCCGACCGCGAAAAGAACTCGCTATCCCTCTCCTCCGTCTTGAGCCTCTTGGACCCCGCATCTCGATCAGGCCCACTCGCAATTGGCGACCCTGATGGGCCTGCCTCCCATCATCCGACTCTCTCTCGCCTATACGGGCCGTCTCCACGGCCCTCTCAGATAGGTCCTCAAGCGTAGAATTGCCACCCCTCGCCTAAGGGCGGCCTAAGGCCCAAAGTGAACTTGTGGGCCTTCAGGTCCTCCCCTTACCACGGTCTCAGGAGCAAACCTACTCAATCTCCGGAACTCCCGCTCATACTCGGTACCGTCCTGGATCCATGCTTCAAGCTGCCGAATTCTTCCCTCTTCTGCCATCTCACGCATTCCTGGAAGAACTCATCATGGAAGAGTTGCAAGAACTCCTCCCAAAACATGAGTTGCACCGCACGGCTCCCCGCAACACTCGTCCACCACTCCAAAGCATCCCCCTCCAGCTGCCGAATTGCGGGTCGCACCTTATCCTCCTCCCGGGGCAGGAGAAAGGAGAACACATGCTCAATCCGCCTCAACCACCGCTCGACTACCACAGGATCTTCTCCCCCCTTAAATCGCGGAGGTTGTTCCTTTCGGAACCGTGTCACCACGTCATCCTCTCGCACGGGTCGGTACACCACCCGGCGAACTCTCACGCTCACGAGGCGGCTCTCCTATCGGTGGTGGTGGTGGTGGCACCACCGCTGTGC
Source organism: Taxillus chinensis (assembly GCA_023512835.1). Taxonomy (NCBI): domain Eukaryota; kingdom Viridiplantae; phylum Streptophyta; class Magnoliopsida; order Santalales; family Loranthaceae; genus Taxillus; species Taxillus chinensis. Next base: position 31,727,616 of record CM042089.1, on the reverse strand, counting down.
CGCCATCTCACGGCGCACCTCCTCCCGAACGTCCTGCCGGAGTCCCTCCCGTAGCTCTCGTACCTCCACCGGATGCCTTCTTGTAGCCGTGCCGGAACAACGCATGCCCTCCAACGGATGGTCCCGCACCCGGACCCTCATGGGCAGATGACTCATCGCCCATCGCCCCGGACGCACGTGTCACTCTCCTCGGCGGCATTCTTACTACACGAAGTAAGAAGCACAAACATCAAAACAAATTTTATAATCTATCGTGTCACTACCTCTACCCCACTGATCAATTTCACTAACACATGACATTACACACATACATTGCATCAATCACATTGCACGGTTCAGTACACATTGCCAAACAAATCAGAGTTGTACATCTCACTTAATCATGTGATCTTATCCACAGTTTAGCATACATTCACAACAAATGCAACTAGTGCCCTAATGCCAATGCATGCCAATCCTACCACAAGACTGGACTACCCTAAGTACACCTTGGAGGCTCAAAGAGGACCATGTTGATCAGGCATGTCCCTCCAGGTTCCTCCAAAGGACTCAAGATAACCAAGTCCGCCCACTACCCTAGGCCAACTAGACCATGCTCTGATACCATATTGTCACGCCCCGGATTTCCAACCCGAGGAAACCGGTACGTGACTCCCCTTTTTACCCACACGGAGGGCAAAGGGGTTAGGATACAAACCAAGAATATTACATTTTAAACATCCACAACACATTCAAGACAGTAAAGTTCATAAAAGCAATCCACAATCTAAACCAGTCTTTATTACAACAAAATCCTCTTTTCAATCCATCCCCACTGGGGTTACATCAATTCTCATAAAAAAAAATAACAAAACATAAATGGAAGAGTAACAATAATTATGGTCTTCCACCTTGGTGTTCCCACCTAACGCCTGTAGGTTCCTGCAAGAGAACACACCATAGTAGGAGGGGTGAGCATCCACAGCTCAGTAGGGATCATGTCTCCCCAACCCATCCCATGCTCCTAGCATCTACATGCCATGTGTACAAGTGCAGTGTCGTGTTACAACAATCTCAGCAAACAATAACAAACCACATCAGTAGCCACAATTATCCGCCACACAAAACACAAGTGATTTAACCGCCTCTTCAGGCCAATGATTTAACCGCCTCTCAGGCAAAGTAGTTTAACCGCCTCTTCAGGCCACTGGTTTAACCGCCTCTCAGGCAAAGTAGTTTAACCGCCTCTTCAGGCCAGATACCACAGTCATGCACACAACATACACCACGGCCACTCAAGCATAAAACCAAACACTTGGTGTGCACCCGTTCACCAGTGCACAAACCCAACCATTCAGGAAATAGAACAAACACCCAACATACATACATACACTAAATCACAAGTCCAGCCACACAGGCATATTACCAAACACGTAATGGGCATATACATACAATCGTATTCACACAGGCATTTCATCGAACATTTAGCATGTAATCCACGTAATCACACCAACATGCCACGAAGGCCAACATCCATATAGGAGATCACACCTATATGGATTACATATTTATATATAACGAGATATAACCTGGAAATCTGCCCTGGAACCCTAGGACAAGAGAAGGACTTAGGAAGAACAGAACCCCTACCTCAAGTAAGATGCAACAACCCAACAATAGTCTGATCCCACGCCGAACGCCGTCCACCCACGAGACTCGACCACCCACGCAAGACGCCAGGAAGAACCAGGAGCTCTCCTTCCCTCTCTCTCTCTCTCTGCGACGGCTGGTGGAGCAACAAACACTAAACCTAAAACAGAGGGGCTTCTCCTCCTTATATAGACAACACAACATCAAAACGACGTAGTTTTGATTAAGTGAATCCCAGGATCAAAACGACGTAGTTTTAATCACACAAGTTAGCACCTTTCCGCACCCATATAGGCCAAAATACTCAGAATTTCAACATGGTCCTTTGGAGAAAGATCATTAGAATGTCAAAACCAAGGGAACCATGCAAAAATATGCCTGCACGCCAATTTGCACGTGAATTCCCCAATTCACGTGCAACTCCAAATGCACTCCAAATGCGCTCAAACTTCACCCTTAGCCTCCTTGCATCATGTAGAAGACAACCACACTTGCACGTGAAATGGACCCAATTCACGTGCACCTCACATACACGTCCGTTTGGCCTGAAACTTCTGTGGTAGGTAGAGGACATCATTCTAAGCATCTTTCCTTTTGCACATGAATTCATTGGAGTCCATTTACTGGGTCAAAATCTAGAAAAACTCCACTCAGAAGGTAAAACTGACTAACTCAAGGTACGGGTCCTTACATAAGGCGAGTCGAGCTGGGCTAGTGTTGGACCAGTGGGGTGCCATTACCCATAGGTTGGCAGCCCTAACCTTTGCTGAGGAGGGGAAAGTGGGAAAGAGGTTGTGGCCAGCAATTGTTGACCAATTTCAGGATATCTTTCCTGAGGAGTTGAGGAGTCTACCACCTAAGAGGAGTGTGGAGTTCACCATTGAGTTGGTACTGGGGATAGGTCCGATTTCCAAGTGGCTTATCGTATGGGACCAGCTGAGTTGAGGGAGCTCCAGAGGCAGATAGAGGAGTTGGCGGGCCAGGGTTATATTAGGCTGAGTACCTCACCCTGGGGTGCTCCAGTGCTCTTTGCCAAGAAGGCAGATGGCACGCTTCATCTCTGCATTGACTACAGGAAGCTGAACTTGGTAACTGTGAAGAACAAGTATCCATTGCCTCGGATAGATGACTTGTTTGACCAGTTGAGTGGGGCCCAGTGGTTTTCCAAGATAGATTTGCGGTCGGGGTACCACCAGTTGAGGGTTAGGGATGAGGATAACCCTAAGACTGCTTTTCGGTTCCGGTAGGGGCATTATGAGTGGGTAGTGATGCCTTTTGGGCTCACTAATGCACCAGTAGTGTTTATGCATTTGATGAACCAGGTTTTTGCTCCATACTTGGATTCTTTTGTAGTTTTGTTCATTGACGATATTTTGGTGTATTCCAAGACTGAGAGGGAGGATGTGGAACATTTGGCAACAATATTGTAAACTTTGAGGGACCAACAGTTGTTTGCTAAGTTTAGCAAATGTGAGTTTTGGATACAGGAGGTTCGTTTTTTTGGCCATGTAGTGTCAGCTGAGGGAGTTAGGGTGGACCCAGCTAAGATTAAGATTGAGTCATCATGGGGGAGGCCAACCAATGTCTTCAAGATTCGTAGTTTCCTTGGCTTGACTGGGTATTACCATCATTTTGTAGAGGGATTCTCCCGTTTGGTGGCTCCTATGACGGCGTTGACCCAGAAGGGAGTGAAGTTTGAGTGGACTGACGAGTATCAGCTGGCGTTTGAGGCCCTCAAGGCCCGTTTGACCACTGCACCGGTTTTGAGGTTACTTAGGGAGGACGTCCCATATGAGGTGTATTGTGATGCATCCAGGATTGGTTTGGGGTGTGTGCTTATGCAGGAGCACAATGTAGTAGCTTATGGGTCAAGGCAGTTGAAACCTTATGAGCAGAATTACCCTACTCACGATCTTGAGTTGGCGGCTGTCATCTTTGCCTTGAAGAGTTGGTAGCATTATCTCTTGGGGGAAAAGTTTGTGGTGTTCTCGGACCACAAGAGCCTTTAATACATCTTTACTCGAAGGACTTGAATCTAAGGTAGAGGAGATGGGTGAAGTATTTGCGGACCTTCGACTTTACTCTTGCCTATATCCCCAGGCAAGGGCAATGTCGTGGCTGATGTGTTGAGCAGGAAAGGGAAAGCTGAGGTGGCAGTGAGAGAGTGGAAGCTGATGGAGCAGTTGGCGATGTTGTAGTTGCAGCCTATTGCTCGTGATGGTAGGACAATGCTGAGTCCTATTGTTGTTGTGCCTGAGTTGTACCGGCAAGTCCGGGAGGGATAGTTGGGTGATATTGAGTGTTAGGTTCTCCGTGCCCGTATTGAGGCTAGTGAGCTATTTGAGGACCTGGATAGAGGGTCCTAAGCATGAGTTGTCTTTTCAGGGGCGGCTAGTAGTGGCTTCTTCTCTCAGAGATGAAGTGATGAGGGAGTTTCATCAGTCTAGAGTTGTTGTGCATCCAGGGGGTACAAAGATGTACCATGCACTTCGGGGGCATTTTTTGTGGCCTGGGATGAAACGTGATGTAGCTGCTTTTGTTTTGAGGTGCCTCACGTGTCAGCAGGTGAAGGTTGAGCACCAGCGGCCAGTCGGTTTGTTATAACTGTTGCCAATAACCAAGTGGAAGTGGGACCAAGCGATGGACTTTGTGACTGGTTCGAGAGCGTAAGTTGGCCCATTTCCACCACTAGGAGGAAAGACATGTTGTGGGTGATTGTGGATCGGCTAACCAAGTCGGCCCATTTTCTTGCCGTTCGAGAGCGCAATTCCATTGGGGCCTTGAGTCAGCTATATATGCACGAGATTGTGAGACTGCATAGAGTACCATCGTCGATTGTGTCTGACAGAGATTCACGGTTTACTTCCCGTTTTTAGGCAGGCATGCAGGAGGCTATGGGGACAAAGCTTAACTTGAGCACAGCCTTTCACCCTGAGATCGACGGTCGGGATTGAGAGGACGAATCAGACATTGGTGGACATGTTGAGAGCCTGTGTGTTAGATTTTGGGGGATCATGGGCAACTCACCTTCCTTTGGTGGAGTTTGCCTTGCAACAATAGTTATCAGGTATCCATTGGGATGGCTCCTTTTGAGGCATTGTATGGCGGACCGTGCTGATCACTTTTGTGTTGGATCGAGGTAGAGAGGCAGCTCTCTTGGGACCACGATTAGTTCAAGAGGCTACCGAGAAGGTCAAGTTGATACGTCGGCGCTTGTTGTCCGCGCCGAATCGACGAAATCTTATACGGATCGCCGGTGGTGACCTTTGGAGTTTTTCGTGGGAGATCATGTGTTTCTTTGTGTTTCTCCACGTCATGGACATTGGCGATTTGGGAGAGGTTCCAAGCTATCTCCGCGGTTTATTGGTCCTTTTGAGGTTATGGGTCATGTGGGGCCGTGCCTTACCGATTAGCGTTGCCACCACGATTAAGTCGGGTGCACAATGTGTTCCATGTGTCCCAGTTGAGGAAGTATCATCCTGACCCCACTCATGTGATCGATTGGGGAACATTGCATATTGAGGATGACATGTCCATTGTTGAGGCCCCTATCTGTATACTAGATCGGCGGGAGAAGCTTTTGTGTGATCGTGCTATTCTTTTGGTTCGTGTGCTGTGGAAGCACCGTGGCATTGAGGAGGAGACATGGGAACATGAGTCCATGATGCATGAGCAACACCCAGAGTTGTTCAAGGATGAACAATTTTAAGGGTGGGAGATGGCCGTTGGCCAAGGGGTAGTTATGTGCTTTCCTGTATTAGTTGTTCATAATCTGGTGTATTTGTATTGTCCTTTAGACATGTATTTATATTTGAGATGTGTATTTGTGCCATGCGGGTATGTGTTATATGTATTGTGATGCATGTGGTTATGAATTGTGGTGGTGCTTTGTTGAGTTTACGGACGTATGTCCTGTTATTTGTCGTGTGTGGTGTATGACCCATTTGGGGTGTTGTGGCTTGCCGTTCGCAAATGGGTAGCATGTGTTGGTTATTCCTTGCATGTTGTTTCTTTTCAAGGACGAAAAAATCTTAAGGGGGTGAGGATGTAATGACCCATGTTTTGGGATGTGGAGTTAGTCACGCTTTTGCCTTTTGGGGTGACAATTGTTGGGTTTTAGGGAATTTTATTCCCACACACATTGGATTGAACACTTTCTATGATGATGGGCAAGCTTGAGGTAAGAAATGAGCCCAAGAGGGAACCTTTAGGGGGTGCACGTGACAATGCACGTGACAATAGCTTGTCACGGGCAGTAGTGTTTTTGCATGTGAGCCTTCTAGAAGTTATTCTAAGTCTTGTGGCAACATCTTAGGGCATTTGAAGCTTGTACGTGATAATGGCCTTTGTCACGTGCAGCCATGTTTTTGCACCATCGCCTTGGTTTTGTTATTCTAATAATCTTTTCTCAAAGGGGCATGTTTGAATTGTGTGTATTTTGTCCTGTGTGGATGCGGGAAGGTTATAGCATGTTTTGTCAAAACTACGTTGTTTTGATGATGGGGTTCACTTAATCAAAACTACGTCGTTTTGATGTTGAGGTGTCTATTTAAGGAGGAGGAGCCCTCTTTCTTTTAGGTTTTAGGGTTTATGTTGTTAGCCATCGCGCTTGTCGTAGAGAGAAAGAGAGAGAGAGAGAGAGAGGCAAGGCAAGGAGAGCTCCCTGGTCGTTGCTACAGGGGTGACTCGCGTGGGTGGACGACATCTAGCGTGGGAGCAAGGAAGATTTTCTAGAGGTAGGGGTTCTATTCTTCCTTGAATCTATCACAGGGTTTTGGCCTTATGGTAGGCGATTTATGATTTTTTGGATATATATATGTATATATATATTTAAATCCATATAAGTGTGATCTCCTATATGGATGTTGGCCTTCAATGGCATGTTTCGTTTGATTCTCGATGTTGAGTTTGGCTATGGGAACTCTTGGGGTTCGTTGCAGGGGCGATGGGCCTTAGAGGCCTTTGGGAAGTCTATGGTTCGTTAGGCTTCATTCCATGTAGGATCACGTGGGAAACCTTGGGGTTTCCGGGGAGGAAATATACTTGATATAATGATTGTTGATCTAGATGTATGCTATGTGTTTGATTGTATGCCCGTGTGGCCGAGATGCATGCTATGTGTTTGATTGTATGCTTGTGTGGTCGAGATGTATGCTATGTGTTTGATTGTATGCTTGTGTGTCGAGATGTATGCTATGTGTTTGATTGTATGCCCGTGTGTGGCCGAGATGGAGTCTGTGTGGCTAAGATTGGAGCCTTCGAGGCTGGTTATGGAGCTCGGTGGCTGTGGAAGCCCGTGGCTAGTTATGAAACCCAGTGGCTGTGGAAGCCCGTGGTAGGTTATGGAGCCCGGTGGCTGGTTATGGAGCCTGTGTGGCTGTGGCAATGGTTGTACCTGTTGATGTGGCTTGTTTATGTATAAATGTTTATTATGGCCTGTCTGTATAGTATTTCCACGACACTGCACTCGTGCACGTCAACATGTAGATGTTAGGAGCATGGGATGGGTTGGGGAGACATGATCCCTAATGAGCTGTGGTTGCTCACCCCTCCCATTGTGTTTTGTTTAATTTTCAGGAACCTACGGCGTTAGGTGGGAACACGAAGGAGGAAGACAGTTCTGCTTTATTGCTTTGTTTAATATTATTTTGTGTTGTTAATTTTTGTGGGACCTTTGTAACCCAGTGGGGAGAAATTGTAAGGGAAAATTTAATTGTAATAAAGGCATGTTTGGTTTGTGAACGTTAATTTTGTTTCAAATCTAATAAAGCTAATTAAATTGCCTTGGTGATTATTGATAACGTACATTTATGCCGTTATTCTAGTGCATAATCAGGGTATTAAAGAGCATGATTAGAGCTTAATTTATCCATATTTCTTAGATATTTGCTCTAACACCCTAGGAAGACTGCTTGGCATATATATATATATATATATGTGTGTGTGTGTGTGTGTGTGTGTGTGTTTGAGCTGTTTTGGCATGTTTTTAGGCAATTTCGTCTCATGGACTGTAGCCAAATCACCTCATTTACCAAAAAAGGGATTCGTGGCAAAAGAGGGCAGCCTGAGGAGGCAAAACAAGAGTGCACGCCATATGGACCATTATGACTGTTGGTCCCGGAGAGCCTACAGGGGGGGTGAATAGGCTCTTTGAAAATTCTTTCTCTCTCTTAGTGGCTTAGACACTCACTCTGGTTAAACGGATAAAATCAGTGCGGAAGATTAACCAGGTAGTGGAAGTATGTTGCTTTATTATCTGAAGATAATTACAACAAAGCAAAACAACGTTTTAGCTAATTACAACACAACACTTTGTTATAGTTATACATACTTGGCAGTGAATCTTTGTGTTTGGCTCTTTACAAGATATACGCTTATGAGTGTATAAGTACAAGTAAGCACGTGCATGTATTTACATTGCTTCAGGCATATATATAAACATCCTAGAAATCTATCTTGGAACTGCATTTTCCGAGCAGTGTGGAGCATTGAAGTTCTTCATCGGAAAATGCTGAAGCTTTAACTGCTGCGGATGTGGAGCTTGAAATATTGGAAGCATAAGTTGTATTGAATTCTTTGCTTGATTCCAATTGCATTTGAGACTGCGTCCACATCTTCGTGTGTTCCACGTGTCAGACAATTTAGGTATTCAATGAGTTTGTCTTACATCGGGACGTAGCGAGCTGCTAGCATTAATTGCGGCTTGGAGAGATGAAGCAGCGTCTTCTTGGTCCGTTGCAAGGTTCCTTACTCCGCATGAACGAAGCTCGGATCCTTACTCCGTATCACCGATTGCTTACTCCGTATGAATGAAGTCCTGGAATCTTTATTCCGTGTCGCTTTCCTTACTCCGCATGAGTAGTGGTTCGGAGAGCTCACTCCGCATCAGCGCTTCCTTACTCCGCATGAGTAATGGTTCGGATTCCTTATTCCGCATTTGATGTCCTTACTCCGCAATAGTTGCCCTTACTCCGCTCGAATGACGGACTCGGATTTCTTCGTCCGTGTCTTCTTTTCCTTAGTCTGGCTGGAGTGACAACTTCGATTCTTTCTCTCTCACAAGTCTCTTTTACTCCGTGCAAGATATAGACTCAGGAACTTACTCCGCATTAATTGACATAATCTAGTTGAGTGTTAGAGCGGGTTCCTAGTCGTTTTGTCAAGTGTTTAATCAGCACGAAGGGTCCTTACTCCGGATGATGACTTGGTTATATACCAAGTGAATGACGACACTCATGATGATCCGGATCAGGATTATGTATCCTGTCCTTAGCTTTGTCCTCATATGAGTAGATCCGGATTTAGAGTTAACTCATCTGCACAGACTTAATAATAAACATGAAACATCTCGAGTCAAATTACATAGGGTTTGTTCCGCATTATCCAAATTCTCGGTTTGATCCAACAATCTCCCCCAATATGGATATGCCAAAACCTTTGTAATCTGATCCGGTAAGGTAGAAAAAAATAACAGAGGTAAGGATTAAAGAGAACTGGTTCTACTCAAGCATAGGAATACATTAAGCCTTAGTACAAATATAAATTATTGATGGTCCCTTGGAGCCTAGAGGGGGGTGAATAAGCTCTTATCGAAACTCTTTTTTATTCTCTTATGACACAACACTTATCTAGTTAAGTGATAGAATCATCAAGGAAGACAACCAGATAGTGGAAATATTTTGTTTTATTATCAAGAGATAAGTACAACAAAATAGAAGCAAGACTCTCTTACACTCTGTTTTACAAAAGGATTCACACACTAGCCTAGATTATATCTTTGAGCTCTTGTGCATACACAAGGTTGATTCAGGCTCGCTCACTGGCATTATCCTAATTCAAATATACAAGTATGAATATTTATACAAAGACATTCCTAAAAGACAACCTTGGAACTTGTAGTTCCGGAATGCGTTCGGCACTAACTATTCCTCGGTAATCTCTCCGCCTTGACTCGCTGCGGTCTCTGGAGCTCAAGATCTTGGGTTTGAAGAGTATAAGTGTCTTTGTGAGTTCTGTCATCACTGGTTTTCGTCCGGGCCCTTTTGGGAGGGGGGGCTCAAACTAAACCAATGGTGAGAAATTTTAGAGTCGCCACCAACTGTTTTTGGGGTACAGTTGGATACCCTCTACTTTGAGTAGTTTTAAGTGTGTGGTCTGCGTTATCAGAGATGGGTTCGGGAGTTGGTTACGTGTAGGGAAGGATTAGCACCCCTACAGCGCCCTTTCGGTATCTAATTTAGGAGGAGGAGGTTTTTATTTATACTGCTGTGAATGGGTTAAATTTCCTAAAAAGTCTATGATTTTTATTTGACTAAGTTATTTGTTGAAGTTATGGTTAAGATTGATTTACCCTAGGTTTCTAAAGAGGGAATCCTAAAAATTTTGGGCTTTTGTTTTGAAGTGGAGAATGAGATCCTATGGGTTGGTTTTGGGGTTTTTGGTTTTGTTTTGGAGTCCTAGAAAATGATTTTTATTATTTTCCCCTTTTTTTGTTTTGTTTTGTTTTGTTTTGTTTTTTGTTTTTTTTGTTTTTTTGTTTTTAAAAGACACTTGGAATACATTTTATGAAAACATTTTCAAAACATGTTATTGAAGAGATTTTTTTTTAAAAAAAAATATTTTATTGAAAAAACGTTTTGTTTTGTTTTGTTTTTTTTTTGTTTTTGTTTGTTTGTTTGTTTGTTTGAAAACATTTTGAAAATTATATATTGAAAACATTTTTTAAAAGACATGTTTGTTTTTTTTTGTGTTTCTCTTTTTTTTTTTTGAAATTGAAAATGCATATATCAAAATAGATGTGGAGTGTGTGAGTGTGACATCCACAAAAATAAAATCACTCTTTTTTTTTCTTCTTTTTTTTTCTTTTTCTTCATCCTTTCCCTTTGCTCTCTCTCTTTTTCTTTTGTTGTTTTTTTTTACTACACTTTACATATTACACATACACATAAGAAGAAATACAGGGAAATTGCAATGGAAAAAAAAGGCTGAAAGGCAATTACATCAAGTATAGGTAAACTAAAAAAAACGAAAATTAAAAAAAAGAATGCTAAAACAAATACACCAAATATAGATACAAATCAAAAAAAAAAAGGAGTGAAAAGATAAGGGTCGAACCGACTTTGAATCTTCTGGCGAGCTTCCACCGATGCCGATGGTCACCACCTACTTGGAACCAGCAAGATTTGACAACGAGGTTTGTGAGGGGGGGTTTTTGGTATTTGAAGAGATGAATTTTCTGGGTTTGAGATCCTTGCTGGCGGAATTGTGTTTTTTGCTGTTCTCTCTCTGCTTGTGCTGGAATGAGGAATGGTAGCAGGGGTCTCTTCTGTGTTTTTTTTTACTCTCTTTTTTTTTCTCTCTTTGTCTGCACTGGGATGAAGGAAGGACGTGAATGATAGCAGGGTTTCAACGATAAAGGGGGGCTCTGTTTTTTTCTTTCTTTTTCTCGCACCGGGACCGATGGAGGGTGACAAGCAGGTTTTTTCCCCTTTTTTCTCAACGAGCTTCTTCCTCCTTCTCTCAAAGAACTCCCTTTTTTTTTTTTTTTGCAGGACGGGCAAACCGTTTTTTTTTTACTTATGACAGATCTCTTTTTTTCTCTTTTTTTTTTTAGAACTCTCTCTCCAACGAAAACCCACACTCCTCTCTCTTTTTTTTTTTACGAATTTTCCCCTCCAAAAAGAATCTCCTCTTTTTTTTTTCAGAATCCTCCCTTGATGCAAGGACAGGCAACTGCTTTTAAAGGATTGCAGAAAGTTTGTTCTTTTTTTCTCTTTGGCTGGACTGTCATAATTGCAGTATTATTTGATGCAGTATTTAATTTGCAGATTTGTATTTTGTCTGGTGGACAGCCTGTGCGGAAAACGGGGAGCTCGTGATTGCCTTTTGAACTTGTATTTTAGCAACACATGTGACCGACAAGTTAGTGAGAAATAATTCCTTGTCCGATGGTCGGCGCAGGAGATGAGTCCCGTGAAGCCGCCGAGAAGAATAAAGGGAAACCCGTGAGAAAAAGTCCATGCGAGAAGCCAGCGAAAAAAAAGAATCGGCGAAGGCGAAAGGGTCGAAGTGTCGGCAGGTCGGAGCGTCGCGGGTCGAAGTGTCGGCAGCGAGGCTTCGAAGGTCGAAGGGTCGGAGGTGGAAGGCGTACGGGTGCCGCGGGTCGAAGGCGTCGCAAGTCGGTGTCGCGGGTCGGAAGTGTCGGCGCCTAGGCTTCGAGGGTCGAAGGTGGAAGGCGTACGGGTTCCGCGGGTCGAAGGTCGGAGTGTCGGCGGGTCGGAGGCTTCAAGGCTTCGAGGCTTCGGGCTTCGAGCTTGGACCTTGGGCTCCGAGCTTCGGGGCTTCGAGGCTTCGAGCTTCGGGGCTGCGAGGCTTCGGGGCCCGAGGCTTCGAGCTCGGGGTCAACGGGTCGAAGTGTCGGCAGGTCAACGGTCAACCCCTTTTTTTTTTTTTTTTAAACTTTTAATTACCTTTTTACCCCCACCAAAAATGCAAAAATGGATGACCTTCCAGGGATTGTTCGGGAGATCCGTGTTCGCCTAAATAGGCATTTTGAGGAGTTTCGCCCGATCACTTTTGCGGGCGCTTTGACCAGGGGCATTGACCGTCTTTTGGCAAGTTTGACTTTTCCCAACGAAAGTTGTTTTGGCCATAACTTCTTCATTTTAAGTCCGATTTGAGCTCGGTCAAGTGCGTTGGTCTCCAATTTTCCTCCTCCATCACCTGGTGTTGGTCTTGGGACGCTTCAAGGATTTGTAGCAAAAATCATTAATTTTGAACTCCCCCATCCGTGTCAATCGTATCCATCTCGTGCAGATTGAGGTAAACCATTCCTTGGAAGTATGGGATCATTGTGGACCCGTTTCAACAAGGTATACGGCATGGGCAGTAAAGGTATATTAAATGGGGTTAGTATGTCCAACCCGGACAAAATGGGGTCCAACAAGTTCCCAAATATAATTAAAGTTGTGTCCACATATCCGGGTGATCCACGTGTAAGATTCTTCAGGTTCTCGAGAAGTTTGTCTTACATCGGGACATCACGAGCTGATAACTTTAAATGCGGTAAGTTGAAGTAGCATCTTCTTGATCCGGTGTAATTTTCCTTATTCCATTGCTAACGTAGCTCGGAACCTTACTCCGTGTCAGTGGTTGCTTACTCTGTATCTATTTGGTACTGAAATCCTTAGTCCGTGTCAGCGCTTCCTTACTCCGTGTCAGCGCTTCCTTACTCCGTGTGAATGAGAAGGTCGGAGTACTTATTCCGTATCAGCGCTTCCTTACTCCACATGTAAGTTCCTTACTCCGTATGTAAGTTCCTTACTCCATGCTACTTTAAAGGATCGGATGGCTTACTCCATACTAGCGCATCCTTACTCCGCATAAGTGAGTGGTCCGGATTCCTTACTCCACATCTAGTTTCTTTACTCCGTGCAAATAAAGACTTGGGTCCTTATTCCGCAATACTTCCTTATTCCGTATGTATGAAAGACTCAGATGCCTTACTCCGTGTCTTCTTTACTTTAGTTCGCTTGAGGGGAAAACTTAACTTTTAACTCCGTCTCGACTCTTTAACTTCGTGCGACCTTGTAGATCAAGACTCTTACTCCGCATCAGTTTGACTTAGTCCGTTTGAGGCATTAAGAGCAGATTCCGTAATCCGTAGCTTTTAAGTTCTTTGTCCGCATGAATGTTCCTTATTCCGTATGTATTGGTGACTTGATTATTTACCAAGTGTTTGACGACACTCACTCTTGTCCGGATCAGGATTATGTATCCCGTCCTTAGCTTTACTCTCACGAGTGTATCTCCGGATTAATAACATATCTTCCGCAACGATCAAAGAAACACAAAAGATCTCATATCAAATTACATAGGGCTTTATCAGCATATCCAAATTCGGGCTTGATCCAACAATCTCCCCCAATTATGGATATGCCCAAACCCTTGTAATCCGATCCGTGTAGATGGAAAAAGATAACATATAGAATACACATCACAACCATTTTCATTTATCAAGAACGTAATACAATTCAGCCTTTATACAAGATTTTCATTAAGATACATAAGGCTTACTATACTTGAAGATCATTGTTGTTGCCTTCTCTCTAAGCTCCATTATGCGCTTCATCGTATAAGTGGTGTGTTGGCTCCAAGATTTGTCCACGGTTAAGAATGACTTGATGAAGTAACGGACAAAGGCCCCGCATGACTATCTCCATCCTGGTTGTTGTGGCACTTGCTTCTTGCCCCACTTGCCCCGAATGTCGCCTTCGCCTTCTCAGTTGGTCTCAAAGGAGTGATGCCCAACTTTTCATATAATCCGGCTTTCTTCACAGCTTCCATCAACCTAAGACACGATGGTTCCCATTGATTCTTTCTTACATCTGCTCTACAATTTTATGGAATCAATCGGGAATCATCCGTTTGGATGAATGATGAAGACCGGCCATCATGAAATGTGGCGACATGATTCGGTACGGAATGAGGATAGTTGAGAGAGTACTTCATGGCTTGCTATCCTCGCGATTCCGTCGATAAAGGATTGAATAATATCTATCTTCGGGAAGATACCCTCATTCCAACATGGCGTAACTTCAAACAAGTGGCCATCCTTGTACGGAGATGGGAACTAACCTCATCTCCATTTTAGCAGCCCTAGAGAAGTTGTCAATGTCGTCTGTTGTAAAGAGGCCTTTCCCGAACAAAGGGTCCGAATGTCATTCGGGGAGAAAGGGTACAGTCGAGAGACATCTTCTCTCGGTAAGAAGACAAAGCATAGGACTTCATTGCCTTATGCACGCTTCCATCCGCATCGAAAAGGGTCAAACGCCGCATATGATGGGAGGAAGGTGTCATTAACGGATGGAGAGGATGGAGGAAGAGCCGCACTCGAGGAGCTTGGCCGAGAGAAGCGGCTACGTTTGGGGATTTGAACTCCTGGAAGCAATGAAGAGGCGGCCGCTTCTTAACACGAGTGGATGGTTGTGGTGGAAGAGGAGTAGAAGGATCGGATGACACTCTCTCTCCCGCTGGCGGATCGCCGGAAGCAACGGGAGGGCGAGCCATCGTGTGCGCCAGGTCCGCGAAAAGAGGTAGACAAGGAGTGGACGGACGAGGCGACGAGATCCATCTTCTGTTCCATGGAAGTGGAGGAGTCGTTGGAGAGTGGATAAGAGTTTGGCGCCAAGAGCATCAACCTTGGCGGCGATGGCAGATATTTGGGCGCTATGAGCTTGGGCGTGTCAGTCCAGTGGGCGGAGAGCACAAACGTCGAAGTGAACCGTGCCAAAAGAAGCATGCCCAAGGACTAACTCGGGAGCTTTGGAAGACTCCCCCGCATGAACAAGGAGCAGGAGTGCGCGAGTGAGAGAGAGTCTGCAGGAGTATCGCAGCACAAAAGAGGCATCCGGGAGCGAAGGAACCACTTTGACCTGGATAGGTCAACAACGGGAATGGCGGCAGCAGAGAAGAAGGTCCAGCCTTAGCAGGGGAAGGACTCCATGCGGCATGGACCGGGCTCGAAGGGGTAGGGAACGACACATCTGGAATGGAGGCCGGCGTAAGAAAGCCTTGGTCCAATTTCCAGGATGTTCATGGTCTCCGGGGATTGGGTATGGCGAGTGTAAAACACCCCGAGATCGGTGTCGGGAATGGAGCGGTGTGGGCAAGGCTGAAACGGAGCCATAGGTCCGTTAGGGTGTGGGCGGAGAGATGGTCAAGGTAATCTCGGGGTTGAGGTAGGGGAGGCAAAGGAGCTTCCGGAAGAGATTCCGGGACATCATCAATAAGAAGCAAGCAATGCTTGTATCAACGCGACAGCAACAAGCGGAAGTGGAGGGAGTGGGGACATCCGCAAAGAAAGAAGGGGGTCGAAGAAACGACTCAAGGGGCACTGGCCGAGATGGCCCCCGCAACCTCGGAGGGTTCGGCACAGACGCTTGTCCGGGATGCCCGAGAAATGGAGGGCGCAACAACGGACCGAATCCGGTAGGATCGGTGAGCGGAGCCGACGTCGGGGGCATGGCCGTCGGAGGGTTCACCAACGAACCGCCTTGTTGTTCGAGGCGGAGAAGGCGGAGAGCCGCAGAGGGACGACGGGCTGTCATGTTTCCATCGGGCGTAAGATGGCGAAGGTAGTAAGCCGGAGGAAATGAAACAAAGATCGGAGCGGGCAAAATGGTCCGGATGAAGATGCCGGAAGACAATGCTAAGGATGCGCCCGAAGGAGAGATTCTTGGGTCCAGTCGCATGAGACGGAACAAAACGTCCCAATCCATCGGAAGACCTTAAAAATGCCGTACATGGCCGAGAAGAAGATCATACGGAACGAGTCCGAGTGGAAGTGCGAGCCAATAGACAACGACTCAATATGACCGCCATACAACGATAGCGGCCTTGGAAGGACTTCACCTTGTATTCCTTGCCTTTAAAGGTGCAACCCATAAAAGCCACCATGGGATCGGCATCGGGGCGCTGCGGTTCACCGGGGGTAGGCCGAGAGCAAGACAGAGAGAACGTCTGGGGTAATGATGATGGATTCACCGCGAACATAGGAGATGATGGAGTTGGTGGGTATAGCGGATCCTTTGGTAGTACTCGAGAATGTCGTCTACAAGAATATCGACAGGATTGGAGATCAAGTCGAGTATGTCGAAGCTTCAAGAGGGCGAAGATTGGAAAACCAGGCCGGAGGGTTGAGACAAGCTCCAATCGACCGGATGGCTGGGATAACGCCTGGAAAGAAAGGTTCCAAGAGCACATGTAGATGAAAGTTGAAGGGTGAGAGGGAAGGCGAGGTATTAGGGATTGAAGAAACAACGAGACTTTTAGGGATTGAAATGAGTAACACTCGTGCTTCGCAAGAATCACGGAATATATAAGACCGAGTCCGTAAATGTCAGCAGGGTCTAGGAATGTAATGAGGGAAACAAAGAACCGCTTTGACGATATGTCATGAGTATTGATATCGATGCGCTTCCGAATTAAAAGAGGACGTGGAGATGGCATGACCAGGAAGAGTATAAATGTTGCCTTCCAGGAAGTGTGAGCATCCCGAGATATGCATTTAATGAAACATCATGATTCCTCTCAAAAGCACGCGATATATAATAAGACATGGATTATCAAATTGAAGATGTCGAGTCCGGAGGAAGGAACCGACAATCATCCGGAATTAATGATAGTCGAGTGATGAGTATCCGGATGTAAAGTAGACCGTGGCCGTAGTAATGAGTGCAAGTGAGAGAAAAGTAGATTCCTTTGCTTGTCAATAAGTCGAAGAAGAGAAGTACCACAACACTTCAAATCAAGACTATGGATTGGATTTATCGATAAGAATGCAAAGAAACTTTGAACCCGTAGCTTCACAAAAATAAGCTAAGAGTACAAAGGCTTAACGATAAAGATTAGTACGGATTAGAGAAAATAATAACGAGGAGTTGTATAATCCGAACTAATAGTAGGTAACTTATGCATTACAAAGAATGAAATAAACAGATACATACTAGAGAATGATCAATGTGACCGAATCAGAGCATATGTCGGATAATAAATACACAAGTTCATATAGTCAACATAAACGAAACTGTCTTGTGAACTACATAGCTAAGATTAATTAAAAATCATATGATTTGACCAAACTAGGATTCATGAGTGAAAAATGAGGACGTGGACACATGTCAAAAGCAAGCATTGAATATCCGATTAAATGCATGGTTGAAGAAAAAAAAATATATCCAAGCATGCCGCTAATTCTATTTTAACAACGCATGTCCAGTGATCCGAAAGTAAAGGTTTAGAGGAGGGAGTATCCGAGACATATTGGGGTTATTATGAGGTAATGGATTTAAGCTAGGCTCCCCGTAGATCACGCGATCTTCTCAATGAAAGGCTCCCCCTCGAATAGGCAGCCAGAAAGAGGTCATGAGACATATACGGGGGTATTACTTGAATAATTTATAAAGCATTTTCTCCCCATAGATTATGCAATCCTCTCGATGACCTTTCCAATCGTAAAGAAATTTAGCACGGTCCTGTCGTTTTTAGAAACTATACTTTGTGTTGACTGATCACGATCAGATATTCATCCACCATGCATTCCGAGCTAACCCATTTCATTTCTTCAACAATACATGTTAACGAGTAATCTAAATGAACAGCATTTGTCATGTGGTGATCATGGAAATTAAGATCATGAAACCGAATCGAGGTTAATCATATAAACTTTAATCATGTTTGCTAAAGCTTATCGGGAAATGCAAGCATCCTCCCATGTATGAAGTCGCTGTCAATATGACCATGGCACATTAGGCGATTAAGTATGATCATCATAAGATCAAAGATGTAGATATGCTACTATCAATAAAAGTACAATGGATGTTCAAAACAACTCTTTGATGGATAACAAGTGAGAAGCTATGCAGAAAAGTCGAGCATACCTAATTTGAGAAGAAGTTCAAAAATCTTCATCGGTAGGAGCTTTGTGAGTATATCACTCATTGATCTTCAGTAGACAACATGTTCCAGGGGATATGCGTTTAAGAACATGATCGTGAATGAAATGATGCCCGACCTCAATATGTTTTGTCTTAGGATGCATGATCGGATTATTGTTGATAAAGCAATAAGACTGGTTTTGTCACAAGAAAGGGACAGATGTCATGTCAACCATCGTAGTCATGAAGTTAACTTTGCATCGGAGAAAATTTGTCATGCTAACTCCCCAAAGAATTTATATCCTACTCCAAGCAAGTAGATGTTGATAAGGAATTCTGCTTCATACCCAACCAAGAGATCAACTGCTTCCAAGGAATTGGCATTACCATCGGTGCTTTTTCTATCGATGCGACACCCGCAAAATCAGTGACCCGAATATCCTGGATAAGCAAAGTTGGACTCTTATGGGAATCTCACAGTCCCAAATTAATTGTCCCTTTGAGATACCTTAATATCCGCTTTTACATGAAGCATATGTGACTCTTTTGGGATTTACGCCGGATATCTTCTGGTGAGATGCAAGTTTCAGAAACATTATGTCGGACTGACGGAAGAATGCTAAGGATCCAATAATCCCTTTGTATTTAGTCACATTCACTGATTTGCCATCAACATCCGGTCTAACTGGCATTGAATGGCATTGAGTTTTGACGGGAGACGAACCTTCCATACCAAGCTTCTGATTAAGTCACAAGTATAATTAGTTTGGTTTATGAAGGTCCCTTCCCTTGCTTGTTTGACTTCGATCCCCCAGAGCAGGACAGTTCTCCCATCAACTCATCTCAAACTTGCCAGTCTATCAACCCACGAGTTCATCCTGAGTTTCGGATTAGTTGATCCCTAAATGATATCATCCACGTATATCGTAATAATCGAGTATGTGCTTTCTCTTTCAAGAATAGCGTGGTGTCAATCTTCCTTTTTCAAAGTTGTCAGCAAGTAAGAATTCGAAAGTGTGTCATACCGAGGCTCTTGGAGCTGTTTCAATCCATACAAAGCTTTCCTTAGTTTGTAAACTAGATGTCCAACCTGGGTTCCAATAAACCCCGGAGGTTGTTCAATGTACACCTCCTCTTGAAGATTCCGTTCAGAATGCACTTGACGTCCATTTGATAAACTATGAAGTTTCATATCAAGCATACGTCGGAACATTGGATTGCCTCGAAGTCTTGCCCTAATGGAGCAAAGGGTCTCATCATAGTCTATTCCTTCTTCTTGGCGAGTTCTCTTTGGCTACCATCTGGGCTTTCAATTCGGGATATAATTTCATACTATCAAGCTTTGTTCCGGAACACCCATTTAACTCCTTGACTTCTTGAGACTTAGGCCTTGGTACTAGAGTCCACATTATTTATCTTAAATTGATTCACTCTTCTTGCATGGCTACTCTATCCAATTAATCTGAAGAGCTTTATCCACCACCTTGGTTCTATTCTGAGATAGAAAACACGAGGAAGACACATGTTCTAGGTGGCTGTCTTGTGCTTACACCAATAGTAGGATCACCAATCACTTGATCCAAGGACCCCTTCGGGTCCATCTCGTAATTAGTGCATGATGATGGTTGATCTTGAATAATTGAAGCTCTGCGGGTTGGGTGGTTCAGGTGTATCTGCTGGTTTGAGCTTCTTGACCAGATATTTCAGATGGTAAGGTACTGGTAGAACTAGGTGGTTCTTCAACATCGTTTCTTCCGGTGTTAATTGTCCGGACGATTAAAGGTGCTCAAATTTTTGACCCTCCGTAGAGTATGTCCTGTTTAATGGTAGTCCTCAGTCCGAATCATCCATAGCATAAATCCACATAATTTCTTTGTAACCATGACGCGTGGTTAGTGAATGTGTATCAGAACACTCATAAACTTCAAATGTCGATGTTCCTTGTCAGATCTTTACATTAGAACTTAAGAAGCAACTTTTGACCATTCAAGATTAGCTCATCAAAAGTCACATGGATAGATTCTTCAACTTTAAAAAGTTTTCTATTGAAGACCCGATAAGCCATGCCGTATAATGAGTACCCGGTTAAAAATCCATCATCCGATTCTGTTCAAATTTATCCGGTTTCTTTGCCATTTATTAATATATAGAAGTACACCCAGCTGCTGAAATGAAAGTGACTTTAGGTCCTTTCCACATCTCATAGGGTGTTTTCATGGTAGATTTATTTATTTGTTAGAGTTCTTTTCCCAACATAGCGCGAGTGGACACGGAATTATACCATAAACCGAGGAAGCGTGCCTTCTTTAACATAGATTCATGCCACTCGACTAAAGTATGATTCTTGCACTCATCTACCCATTTTGTTGTGGAGTTACGGGGCGCGAGAGAAGTCATCTGGCTAATTGCCTGTTCGTAACAATATGATTCATATCCGAAAAATCAAATTCTAGCTCACAGTCCTCTTTGATGCACTTTATGCTCGGTCCTTATGAGTTGCTTATCCGAGTTGAAAAGATCTACAAGATGCTCAAAAAGTTTGATCCTTTGATTTCCGAACATCACCCATGTGACCTGGTGAAATCATCGATAACCACAAGGGTATATCTCGCACCAACCAGCAAGGAACTAAATAGGACCACGAGAGGTCCATATGAAGAAATTGAGAGGAGCAATTATCAATTAATGATTTTCCTCTTAAAGCTATGTTTGGTCTGTGCCGAGTTGGCATTCTCCGACGAGAGGTTCTGGAGTATTTGAGTTTAGGTATCCAGTGACAAGATCAGTTGATGCCAACTTTACCGGTGTCTTTAAAGTTTAAATATGCGCATCGCTTGGGCCATAACCAACTATCTTCATCGAAGCTTTAGTGAGGAAGCATATGGGGGTCGAAGAATTATTTCTTAAGACCATTGAGGTATATGTCCCCATCTCTTGACCCGGATAACTTTACGTCTCTGGATAAGTTTTTCATAACATGCAGTGTTGGACATAAAGGAAACGATAAATCCTTTGTCACATAAATTACGACCCTTAACGAGGTGTTGCGAACCTTCGAAGCTAATGCAACTATTAGTGATTGACTACTAGCCGTTTGGTTAAACCGCCGTACTGTGTGATCTGCAACTGCTTTGTTGTCACCATATGAAACGGATGGACCTTTTTCATTAACTTCTACAAGAAGAGTCAGCTCACCCGTCATATGTCCAAGACCGTCCATATGAGGGATCAGCACTTTGATTGTGATCTTTAACAACAAGTGATCCGGCGGTGCAGTCCAGAAGATGCTCTACGAAAGACAACGGTTTACACTTTTGGTGCCCAAACTTGTTTCGGGCGGTTAGAAAGAAACAATGATAATGTCAAGCAGTTCGGATTTGACTTTGCTAGGACACTTTAGCTTTTCCAAGTTGACTTTAATTTGTTAGTTTCAAATTGCTTCTTTTATTTGGGTTATCTTGGGAGAGACACTCCTTTGAGGTTTAGCTTTTGTTTTGCTCAGAAGAACCTTTTTATTGAGCCCGATCTTTGTTAGCCTCTAATTTGATTACAAAACCGATTATGAATAAACTCAACAAATCATAGTGATAATGACCTGTTTCCACTACATATGAACAGAGCATTATAATGCGGGGAGTACAAACGGGGATATAGGTCTCTTCGCCCCTTCTGATTTTACTTTGTTCCACTGTGGCCTAATCCATTGCGTTTGGGTGACGCGCTCTCCGCAGCTAGATGCGTCGGACATAGCCTTTCCTTTTCTTTTTGGGTCCTCTGATTTTGGCTTTAGCTGAAGTAGCCTTCCATACGTCATTAGTTACACGGGTCTTTCTTGGGCAGAGTGCTGGATGTGACCTCGACTCCACGATCCTTAAACTATGGTGCCAGCCGAAATGAAATGATCCAACGGTTTTAGACGTGCTAACGGGTTATAAGTTGGTTAGTTTTGGGGTGAAATCCGGAGGACACTCGGTAAACTGGAGCAACGCAGGTTGATGATTCGGAGCACAGGCCAGGTTTGACTCGAGCATTGTCCGAATCGGTCCACAAGTAAGAAGAGGCTATTTCTCCGGTTTTAAGCCACTTGCGATTTATTTCCTTTTCTGTTCTAGTTCATTCTCGAGTCTTTTTACAATAACTTTTGGGCACGAGAGAGAGATTGGTATTAGCGGAGATAGTTTATTTATCAGATCGTGATACCAAGCTTCTTTTCCTCTGAGTCGGTATGTCTTTTCAAGTCTAGCAATAGTAAATTCAAGACATTTATTCGACTTTCCATATCTTTGTACATTTGAGTAATTATTAGTCTCTCATTCTTTTCACTTAGGTCACGTTCGGTCCCAACAAGGGTCTATTTTACTCGCAGGTTTAGAATAAAGTGCCTGGAAATTATTTGCCATGAGGGCGGACGTTCGGCTTAGGAGTTGGCTCATCGTCAGAATTCCTCCTCTTCTTAGGAGCAGCGATGTACTTTGTCACGACGCCTTCCTCTGTTTTTGCTGTTGTACGGGGTGTGCACCTCGAGTGTAACCTTGTCAACTTTTCTCCCTATGATGCCTTAGGTTTGAATCTGCATTCTTGGCCCGGTGACCGGAGTTTCCCAGTTTAAAGCATTCTTGGGAGTTAGGCTCAGTGTTCCTTCCATACGGATGATGAGACCTCTAAGTACATATGCTCCAGAAAGAATGGTTCAGGGGATTTAACAAAGCTATTTCTCTTCTGCGTCAGTTTCAGTTCCGGCTCATCAGTGTAAATCCTCTTGATGATTCTTTGAGGCATTCCATAAAGCTTTGAGGGCTACCCTTTTTCTTTCCGAGCTATTTTCTCATCACGGCCGGTGTATCTGAATACGACCTCATGAGTGGGGACCCTCTAAGTATATTTCCTCAAAGAGGCGATGCTTGACGGATTTTATCGGCTGCCCCTTACCAGGTGGAGTAGTAGCGATTCGGCAAGGATCGAAAGAACTTGTCATTGATTTGAGAATGAGTGTGAGTGCTCATTGTGGGTTTTAGCTCTAGAATAGACCTTGCCGAATCTCCGATAGATGCTCTCGAGGGATTCACTTGAGTTTGTGATTAAAACTCTCAAATTACGTAAGGAAACACATATCACGTTTTGCATCCAAGGCCAGCTCCTCATAAAAAGTTTGTCGGTTTATCCCCGAAACGACTTTGCGTGCAATACGAGACGTCCGTGAAAGCCCTCGAATCAAGATGATATAACGCCAAGCGAGCCTTTTGGCTGGCGCCCTTTGCCGGGCCTCTTTTCATCGTTGCTAGGTTCGACGTCCGTCTTTGGGCTTTCTAACTCCATGTTCTCCGATAGTCATCGGAATTGGAATCTCACGATGAAGTCGGGGCCACATGAGATGATCATGGCATGGGGTGAACATCTTCATGCAGGCTTTCAGCACAGGAGAAAAGCTCGGGTGTGAATTTAGGCGGTTTGTGGAGAGTAAAACCGAGAACTCAAGTGGTTGAGGAGCGGCGCGGTAAACGAGGTTGAGGTGGGTCGATGTTTTCCACTGCTTGCTTCGATTCGGGATGGGCTCTTGTGCACCTCCGGAGTTAAGGCCGAAGTCCATTGAATAACATCTTGCTTTCGGCCATTGCTTAGAGTAAAAAGAGTGGGATCTCTGCATAGAACAAATGAGGACACTCGATACCCCATGATGGTCCCTTGGAGCCTAGAGGGAGGTGAATAGGCTCATATCGAAACTCTTTTATTCTCTTATGACACAACACTTATGCAGTTAGTGATAGAATCCTTTGGAAGACAACCAAAGATATTGAAAAATATTTTGTTTTATTATCAAGAGACCAGTTAACAAAATAGAAGCAAGACTCTCTTACCCTCTATTTACACAAAGGATTCACACTAGCCTAGATTATATCTTTGAGCTCTTGTGCATACAGGGGGTTGATTCCAGCTCGCCTCGCTCCCGCATTATCTTAATTCAAATATACAAGTATGAATATTTATACAAAACGTTCTTAAAGATAACCTTGGAACTTGTAGTTCCGAAATCGTTCGGCACTAACTATTCCTTGAGCCTTGAGCTATAACGGTTTGTGGAGCTTAAGATCTTGGGTTTGAAGAGTATAAGTGTCTTTTGTGAGTTTTAGAATCTAATTAAAATTGTGTCCACATATCCGGGTGATCCACGTGTAAGGTCTTCCCGGTTCTCGACAAGTTTGTCTTACATGGGGACACCCACGAAGCTGAAATAACTTCTAAATACGGTAAGTTGAGTAGCATCTTCTTGATCAGGTGTAATTTTCTCCGTTGCCTAGCAAGCTCGGAACGCTTACTCCGATGTCGGTGGTTCAACACCTCAGCCTCTATTTAGTACCCAAAATCTTGCAGTCAATTGTCGGTAACTGCTTATAAGAGTGAATGAGAAGGTCGAAATTAACTTATTCCATATAGTGACTTCCTTACTCTATATGTAAGTTCCTTACTCCGTATGTAAGTTCATACTCAAGTCTTCACTTTAAAGGATCGGATGAAACACCTCGTGCTAGCGCGTCCCTTACTCCACGCTAAGTGGGTGGTCGATTCACCTCCGTATCTAGTTTCCTTACTCCATGCTACTTTAAAAGATTCGGATGAAGCACTCCGTGTTAGCGCGTCCTTACTCCGCATAGTGGGTGGTCCGGATTCACTTATACGCGTCTGGTTTCCTTACTCCGTTACAAATAAAGACTTGGGTCCTTATTCCATGACACTTCCTTATTAAGTATGTATGAAAGACTCGGATGCCTTACTCCATGTCTTCTTTACTTTAGTTAACCCCCAGGGGAAAACTTAACTTTTAACTCCGTGTCGACTCTCTTTAACCAAGTAAAACCTTGTAGATCAAGACTCTTACTCCATGATTTTGACTTAGTCCGTTTGAGGCATTAAGGCGAGATTCTATAATCCGTAGCTTTTAAGTTTTTTATCCTAGCATGAATGTTACTTATTCCGTATGTATTGGTATTTTGGTTGTTACCAGTATTTGTGGCTGCACTAACTCTTGTCCGGATGGGGATTATGTATCCTGTCCTTAACTTTAACTCTCACGAGTGTATCTCCGGATTAATAACATATCATCACGCAGCGATCGAAAGAAACACAAAGATCCTCGAGATCAAATTACATAGGGCCCTATGAGCATTATCCAAATTACGAAGCAGTCGATAATTGTAGTGCGTACGACACTATGTTGAAAGATCGTCCATGTTGCATGCTCTCGTAGTGCCGTTGTGTACCTCCTAGGAGAACTTCGATGATATTTTTCCAGTCGTCATCGAAGGAGATAATAGATTTCAAGAAGTAACGGAGACAAAGGCTCCTTATTGTTTCCGTCGGGTTGCTAGGGCACATTCTTCTTGTTCCGGTTCATCCCCATGGTGGGGATGTCGACCCAGGCGGTAGATTCAAGCCTACGTAGAGAGAGCTCTGTACGATTGCGTTAGAGCAAGGTTCCGAACGAGACTCCTAAATCGATTCTTTGTAATCGAGAGCGGTCGACAAGGACGATGAGAATCCGAGCGAAGATTTCTTCTCTTTGATCGGGGAAAACGATCGGCATGAAATGTGGGGAGTCGGCAGAGAGGGGATAAACGATGGACGAGAGGTCCATGGTGGTAGTTCTACATTATCTCATTAATGTAGGATAGAATAACGTCCGCGTGAGGAAGCGGGTTTTGACCCGGCAAGGAAGGAGAGAACATCAAAATCAAGGCCTTCCTCAAATAAAGGGGAATAGCCTCGACTCCATCTTTACCGCCGAGGAGCATAGTTGTCGATGTTGTTAGTGGAAAAATTGTCCCTCCTCGGACGGTATGGTCCCGGATGTCTTGAGGTTTGAAGAGACGAGCGGACGTGAAGCTCGCGGTGGAAGGCATAGGCCTTGGCCGCGACAAGGAGAAATGCTCCCATCGAAGGCATCATGCGGATCGATTCCCGCGAAATATGATGGGAGAAAGAGATGGCACAGGATGGAACAGCCGGAGCGGGAGGCGGTCTAGCCGGTGGAGAGGCATTGCGTTTAGGCCTTTGAAGGCCAGAGGAGAAAGCAGTGTAGACTATTTGCTGAGAGGCAATGCGGTGGTGGAAAGAGGGGAAGGATTAGGTAATTTCTCCCCCGATTTGGCGGTCGGCGAAAGGCCAGGAGGAGTAGCCATGACTTGCGTTAAGTCATGATGGAGGTGAACGGTCGGGAGAAGAGACGCGACAAGCCGCTCAGTTCTTGATCCATGGAGAGAGAGGTAGATGAGAAGGCGAAGAAGCTCGGCACCCATGACGGACATGGTCGGAAGGGTGTTAGTAATTATGACGTACGGATCGTTACAAGTAAATAAGTGGACTTAGTGGGATGTCGAACCAACGGAAGAAGGTGATCAAGTAAAAAACTCATTTGTAAATCCATGATGTATTTGAGAGTTGGTTTTGTATCATTCGCAATTTGAATATTGTAATTTAAATAAAAAAAGCAATGTAAATGATCGTATGGGAGAAAATAGGGATTTGGATTTCAATCGATGTAATTAATTAATCTCTTGTTCTTAAAGCGTAATGAATTCAAACTTTCCCTTTGTATTTAAAACCCAACACCTTTACGTATGTTAGCCTCTTTTGAGTGACCTAAGCCCAGTGTGTATACCACAGCTTGGGGAGCAGACAGCCCATTTGTCTTAAGTTGTTTTGAGTGGGTGGCATCACATGACCCCAGCTTGGGTTACAAGCAAGATTCATGGCTTTATAAATTATAATCTTGCCTGGTAGATCTATTGCTTATCCAGGTTATCAATGTCTTCTTTCGATCCATAATTGATTAACCTTATACAAGACTTAAGGTGGCAGACTTAAATCTCACGTACTAACTCAAAAGACTTGATAAACATAACAGGGAATTTTCAAATTAACTAGCCAAAAGAAAAATTAGAAACACATCAAATCCATCACTCCTCCCATGGAGGTTTAAGCTACCATAGCAAATAAGAAAACCATTATTCTTTAACTATGAGAACCCAATACCCCTTCTCTCCCTCTCTCCCAAAATGAACAATGCCCAAAAATTACATGAAAAATCCCTTCCCCTTATGCCTGATTAAGTATCCTTTGCTCTCTAACCACGTTAGGCCCCAGTCCCATCCATTAATTCAAACCTAGTTTCCTCACAAAAGGTTGATGGAGCGTTATCGGATCCTTTAATGAAGGGTTATAAGCCACATTCATTAGCATGTTATAAGAGTTCGTTTATCGACAAGGTGCGTTATTTTAAAGCACCTTGCCGGTCAAGTCATTTAGTCGACTCGATTTCAAATGACTATTTCAAATGACCAAGCTCTAGGGAGCATTTGGTCTTTCAATTAACCCGTCATTTCATTTTGGTCATTTTAATTTGAAATAACCCTTGATCTAATTAATCCACCCACTCCTTCACTTAACTTCATTTGAACCTTGTCTTGACTTTGTTTTCCATTCAAAAAATGAGCAAACACCACAAAAGGATCTTTGCTACCATGTTAGGGGGGTTAGTTCATTAATTGATCAAATACGTCAAAATAAAGTTGAAATTTGTGATCTTTCTCATTAATTCTTCTCACATTTGACACTAAAATAAGTTGAAAAACCCCACAACAAGGGCACAGGTACGAAGGCAGTATCATGTAAGGCGATCGAGTTGGGCGGAGCCAGCCTCGAGATAAAATCGTGGCAAGAAATGTGAACCGGTAAGGCGGGAGCTTTCGAAGGCTATTTCGTGAAGGGGTAGGTGTGGGCGACGAGTCGCGGCGGCGGGAGAGGACGGTGGTTGTACGGCGCGGCGGGCGGTGACAGATCCACTTTGGCCAGGAGAGGTCAATGATAGGGATGTCACTTGAGCTTAGAGGGAGCCCGGCCTCGGCGGTGGCGGTGTCCATGCGTCGTGGGAGCCGGAAGAGAGCGGGCGACGGGAGGTGCGTCCTTTTTAGGGTGATGGCGTTACAAAGCCATGATAGCGAGTTCCAAATAAGCATTTCCTCCGGGGTTTGAGTGTGTTGAGCATAAAACACCGGAGGGTAGGTTCTAGGATGTCGGCCGGTAATGGCGGGGGTGGAGAAGAGACATGTGCTCATTCGATATGTCGGTGGAGAGAGAGATAATCGAGATAGTCCTGGAGGGCCGGAGAGTGAGCGGGAAGGCTTCGCGAGGGCAGATGGAAGAGTCGGAAGAAACAGCGACAACGGCCCGGTTGTGATCGGAGAAGATAGGTGCGAGAGCATGGTGACATCGAAATAGCAGCCGACAATAAACGGGAAGAGAGGCGGGGACATCGACGGGAGGCGGATGTGGTAACCTCGTGGAAGGACAGTGAGAGGGCCACATGCGATGAAACGGAGTCGGCCAGTATTTGTGCGGCGAAGCTGAGGCTTATCTTTGGACCGGCAACGAGGAGCCGGATGCGGGAGTGAACGGACCGGAGAGTAGAAGCCCAACCCCGTGGCCCGAAGTGACGAGTTCTTTGTGAACAATGCTTGTTCAAAAGCAGCAACAAGGGCATGGGAGACAGAGGCGTGACGGTGAGGTCCCGTCGGCGGTAAGATAGCG
>CM042089.1:31613948-31698470 GCA_023512835.1 Taxillus chinensis | reverse complement strand
AACCCATCCTACGCACCTCGGTATCTACATGCCTTGTGTACAAGTGCCGTACGTGATACAATTATCCTACCCGTATATGGTTGCTGTGCTATAATGTCAAAGAAACACACCATACATGGGCTACATACAACACCGGCTCACACCGACCGGGTTTCAGCATCAGCCCCGGCTTCCACAACGGACAGCACGGTTCCACAAATACCCCGGCTTCCATAAACACCTGCAATAAGGAAACACAAGGGACATGGCCATACAGCATAACATCAAACACTAAGTATGCTTAGTCACACAGAATAACTCAACACTTAAGAGGCATATATCCACAAGCT
This sequence comes from Taxillus chinensis, assembly GCA_023512835.1. NCBI lineage: Eukaryota > Viridiplantae > Streptophyta > Magnoliopsida > Santalales > Loranthaceae > Taxillus > Taxillus chinensis. Next base: position 31,698,141 of record CM042089.1, on the reverse strand, counting down.
CACAAACCTTGCACCACACAAAAAGATTTCCACAAACACATAACATGCACAAATTTCTACGTGCATAATTTCAAACACTGGCAGGGCATATACACATACAACTATATTCATTATCAGTTTTTTCATCAAACATATAGCATAGCAGCAGATCACAGAACCACACCAAAATGCCATCGGGGCCAACATTCACATAGAGATCACACCTATATGAATTTACATATATATATATATAAACAAAGACATGGGGCTTTAGACCGCCTCAGACCCTAGGACAAGAGGGCTTATTAACATCGTAACCCCTACCCAAAGGCATCTTCCTTGCTCCCCGCCAAACGCCGTCCTCCCCACGCAAGATGCTCCGGCAAAGAACCAGCAACTCCCCTTCCTCTCTCTCTCTCTAGCTCTCTCTCTTCTCTCGTGCAAGAACAAGTAAAGAAAGGAACACAAGAACCTAAACTCAAACTCAAGCCCCTTATATAGATAGGTTCATGTCAAAAACTATATCGGAGTTTTGATTAAGTAAACTCAAAAGATCAAAACGACGTAGTTTTGATTACACAAGCTACAACCTTTCCGCATCCATACACACCAAAATATCTGTAATTTCAACATGGTCCTTTGAGAAAGTTCCTTAGAATGCCAAAACCAAGGGACCCATGCAAAAATATGCTCTCAAGACGTTAAATTTGCACGTGAATTCCCAATTCACGTGCAACTCCATATGAACTCCAAATGCTCTCAAACTTCACCTCAGCCTCCTCGCATCATTTGGAAGACAATTACACTTGCACGTGAATTGGACCCATATCACGTGCACTCCTCAGCATACATGTCCATTTGGTCCGAAACTTCGTGGTAGATAGAGGACATCATTCTAAGCATCTTTCCTTTTGCACGTGAATTCATTGGAGTCCAACTACTAGGTCAAAATCAGAAAACTCTACTCAAAGAGGCAAAACTGACCAACCAAGGTAATGGAGTCCTTACATCCTCTCCCCCCAGACTTTTCGGCCCTCGAAAAGAAATGACATACGAGGGAAACAAACTACAAACTACCCATTTGCCACCAGCAAGCCACAACACCCAAATGGGTCATACACCACACACAAAAGACAAATGAAGACACATAACAAGGACCACCATAATCCATAAACTACAATAATGTACGTAACACATGTCCACATGGCACGAATACACATTTCAAAGCACATCACAAATAAGAAACACATGTCTTTAAAAGACAATACAAATACATCAACTAATACAAGAAAACACATCACAAGGAAACACTATCCCTTGGCCAACAACTACCTCCCACGCTTTAAGATTGTTCGTCCGCGAACAAGTCCGCAAGCCGGTCCCGCATCACGGACTCCCCGTTCCCATGTCTCCTCCTCAATGCCACGGTGTCGCCACAAGACGCGAACTAAAGGAATAAAGGACGACCACGCAAAAGTTTCTCTTGCCGATCTAGGATACTGATAAAAATTTCAATGATTCGGACATGTCATCCTCAATGTCCAACGTCCCCAATCAATCACATGAGTGGGGTCGTGTGATACTTCCTCAATCGGGGACACGGGAAACACGTTGTGCACTCGACTCACCGCGGTGGTAACGCTAACCGGTAGGCTACAAGTCTCACACGATCCGCATCTCAAAAGGGCCACAAACCGCGGAGATAGCTTGGAACCCCGCCCAAACCGTCGATGTTCACTGCCAGGAGAGACACGAAGGAACACATGATCACCAACAGAATCTCCAAAGGTCGCCGCCAACAGAGCCGCACAAGATTTCTCGCCGACTCGAGTCGACAATGAACGCCGACGAATCAACTTGACCTTCTCGCAGCCCTCTCGAACCAAACCTGGCCCCAAGACGGGTGCCTCTCCTACCTCGCGCCCAACACAAGGGTGATCGACACGGCCGTCCGTACAACGCTCAAAAGGAGCCATCCTAATGGATGCCCTGATAGTCGTTGTAGTGCAAACCCACCAAAGGAAGCAGGGAGTTGCCCACGAACCTCCGAAATCTAACACATGTGCCCGTAACATGTCCTCCATGGTCTCGATCTGGGTCTGCCCGCTCCCGACCTCATTCATTCTGTGGTGAGTGTCAGGATTGGCGTCTAGTTTTTGTCTCTATAGCTCTCCCCGTAAACTGCCCAGAACGGGGGAAGTGAACCTCGACTCCCTTTGGCCAGAGACAAATCATGATGGTACTCCTGGCGCGGGCCTCACAATCTCAAGCCATGCACACTCCACTCAAAGTCCCAATGGAGTCCCGGTCGCTAACGCTACAAGAAAATGGGCCGACTTTGAGAGTCGATCCACAATCACCCAAATCATGTCCTTTCCTCCCCGCTGGTGGTGGAAGACTGGGCACACAAAGTCCATCGCGATATGGTCCCACTTCCACTCCGCTATGGGCAAGGGCCGTAACATGCTCCGCCGTCGCCGATGCTCGGCCTTCACCTCGCCGACACGTGAGGCACCGCGAAACAAAGGCAGCCACATCGCGTTTCATCCTGTGCTACTCAAAATGTCTCTGCGGAAGCGCATGGTACATCTTCGTACCCCCCGGATGCACCCCGCTAACCCTAGGACAGGGGGAACTCCCTCATCACCTCATCCCCCGAGGGAATAGCTACTACCAACCGCCTCCGAACTGACAACTCATGGTCAGGACCCTCTCGTCTGGGCCCCTGATAGCTCCCTCGCCTCAATACGGGCACGGAGAACCTCACACTCAATGTCACCCGCCCATTCCTGGGGACGCACCGGTACAACTCGGGCACTACCACCAAAGGACGCAGGATCGTCCCACCATCACGAACAACAAAGCCGCACTGCAACGTCGCCAACCGCCTCCATCACCCCACTCCCTCACGGCCACCCTAGCCTTTCCCTTTTCTCGAAGCTCAATGCATCAAACACAACATTACCTCAGCCCGGGGTATAGGCAAGAGTAAAATCAGTTGTCCGCAAATACTCCACCCATCTCCTTGGCCTCAAATTCAAGTCCTCTCGAGTAAAGATGCATCTAAGGCTCACACGATCTCGAGAACACCACAAACTTTTCCCCCAAGAGGTGTTGCTGCCAACTCTTCAGGGCGAAGATGATGTTAGCCTAACTCAAGGTCATGAGTAGGATAATTCAAACCCATGAGGCTTCAAATCGCCTTGACCCATAAGCTACCACACCGTGCCCCCCGCATAAAGAGACACCCCAAACCAACCCCGGGACGCATCACAAGACACCTCATACTCTGGACACCTCCTAGGCAACTCCTCAACATTGTGTGCAAAGGTCAAACGGGTTTTCGAGTCTCAAACGCCGCCGGGCACTTCTTGTCCGTCCACCTCAAACTTCTTCACGCCTTCCCGAGTCAACGCCGTCATAGGCGCCAAACTGGAGAACCTCACAAAACGAGACGATAGTACCCCGCCAAGCCAAGAAAACTACTGATTCCTGAAAAACGTTGGCTGGGCTTTGCCCACGATGCCACGGCCTCAATCTTGGCCGGGTCCACCCTAACTCCTCACCGACACCACATGGCCAAGAAAGTGAACCTCCGGCAGCCCAAAACCTCACACTTGCTAAACTTAACAAACAGTTCGTTGGTCCCTCGAGGTTTGCAAAGATCGTTGCCAAGTGCTCCACGTGTCCCTCTCGGTCTTCGAATACACCAAGATGTCGTCGATAAACACCACCACGAACGAGTCTAAGTATGGGGCAAAGACTTGGTTAATCAAAATGCATGAACACCGACGCGCATTAGTGAGCCCGAAAGGCATCACTACCCACTCATAATGCCCATACCCGCACCGGTGCCGTCTTAGGGATGTCCTCCTCCCCAACCCCGAGGCGCAGTGATACCCGACCGTAAATCCATCTTGGAAAACCACCGGGCCCTCAATTGGTCAAACAGGTCATCTCCTCCGAGGCAACGGGTACTTGTTATTACAGCCATCCGAATTCAACTTCCTGGTCGATGGGAGAGACGACGTGCCATCACTCTTCTTAGCAAAGAGCACCCTGAGCACCCCAAGGTGAGTACCGGTGCGATATACCCCCGCACCAACTCCTCGATTTGCCTCTGGGCTCCCGCCTCGGGCGGCTCATACGATACGCTACTTGGGGAATCGGACTGTCCCGCACCAACTCGATGGTGAACTCCACACTCCTTTTAGGTGGCAAACTCTCAACTTGGCCAAAGAAAAACATCCTGGGGTTGGTCCACAATAGGGCCACACCCCTCTTTTCACCTTACCCTCCTCGAGAAAGGTCGGGGCTGCCCACCTGTGGGTAATGGCACCCATTGGTCCAACTTTGGCCCGGCCCGACTCGCCTCACAATCCCACTCCCCCTGCGGGGTGCGAAGAGGTCCCCGCAGTGTCATAAAGGACACACGCCGCCGATAACAATCTTTATCTTGGCTTCGGAAAGCCATAAGCCAATCCATACCCAAGATCGAGGTCAAACGCCCTAAAGGCATCACATGCAAGTCAAAACGCGCCTCCATTTCTCCTATGGTTAACACACGGTACGGCTTACACTCGTCGTACCTCTATCATGCCCCTACCCGAGACTCCACAACTAGGCTCGCGGCCTCCACACGGTTAACCCCATTACTCATCACAGGCTCAACAACAAACGAACACGATGCACCCGTATCTAAAAGAACAGGCAAGGTACGAGAGATCAAGAGGGTACCTCTAACCACCGATGGTCTCGCTCCACCTCACCTGGTGGGGGTGGTAGCTCTTTCCTCCTCGGTATGTCGCCTCCGGGGCCGCAAACACCCTTCCTGGCCCGTTCCATTGGTCGTCGCACGCCTGGAATGCTTCCGCTAAGGTATGCCTCCAAAGCCTCGTGCGTTGCCCCTCGGCCTCCCGAGGTCGGGTTTGTCCGGATCTGTAGTGGCCCTGCTGCACGACGTGCCGGTGCCTCTCGACCGTGCCAAAAACGGCATCACTCCATGTCGTTGGATGTACGCCTCCAACTCCCCCTGTTGCCACTCCGGCAAGAACCCGGCTCGAATGGCCCTCTCGTCCGACATCTAGGCATTTCCAGGTCCCTGCTTTGGACACTCCCTTCCTCAAGTGGCCTTGCTCCCCACTTGGCGATATAACTTGGCGGGGAGACCCCCGGTTCGCCCCCTTCTTGCGCTACCGCCAAAGCTGGGCCTCCCTGGGTTAGCCAATGTCCGTCCCCGACGCGAAGGAAGCTAGCATCCTCTCTCGAAGTCTTGAGCCTCTTGGACCCCGTATCTCGATCAGGCCCACTCTGCTGTTGGCGCCCGATGGGCTGCCGTCCCATCATCCAGCTTCCCTCGAATGATCATTCGGCGTCTACAGCCTCGAAGCCAGTCCTCAAGCTGAATCGCCACCCTCTCCCAAGGGCGGCCTCGAGACCCAAGGTGAACTTGTGGGCCTTCAGGTCCTCCCTACCGTCGATCTCGGGGAGCAAACCTACTCAATCTCCGGAACTCCCCGCCTATATTCGGGTACCGTCTTGGATCCCTGCCCGTACATATTCTTCCCTCTTTTGCCATCTCATTGATTCCTCGGAAGAACTCATCTTGGAAGAGTTGCAAGAACTCCTCCCAAAACATGAGTTGCATTGCACGGCTCCCGCAACACTCGTCCACCACCCAAGCGTCCCCCTCAATTGCCCGGAATTGCTGGCCGCACCTTATCCTCCTCCGGGGAGGAGAAAGGAGAACACGTGCTCAATCTGGCCAAACCTTTGTCGTTTACCACAGATCTTCTCCCCCAAATCGCGGAGGTTGTTCCTTTCGGAACCGTGTCACCGCGTCATCCTGCACGGGTCGGTACACCACCCAGCGAACTCTCACGCTCACGAGGCGCCTCTCGTACGGTGGTGGTGGTGGTGGCACCACTCGCGTCGCCATCTCACGCGCACCTCCTCCTCCCGAAACGTCTCGCCGAGTCCCTCCCCTAGCTCTCTTACCTCCGGCCCGGATGCCTTCTGCAGGTGTGCCGGTAACAACGCATGCCCTCCAACGGATGGTCCCGCACCTCGGGCCCTCATGAGCAAGTGTATGTCAATCGACCTTTGCCCCGGCCTTATTTGTCACTCTCCTCAAGCAGACTTCTTACTAAGTAAGAAGCACAACGTCAAACAATTTTATGTCCCATCGCGTCACTACCTCTACCCCATTGATCAATTCCACTATCACGTGATGTTACACACATACATTGCATCAATCACGTTGCACAAGTCAATACACATTACAAAACTAATCGAGTTACATTTCACTTAATCGCTAGATTTTATCCACGGTTTAGCATACATTCACACGCAAATGCAGACTAGTGCCCTAATGCCAATGCATGCAAATCCTAACACTAAGACCGGACTACCCCCAGTACACCTTTGGAGGCTCAAAGAGGACCATGTTGGATCGTGCATGTCCCTCCGGGCTCCTCCAAAGGACTCAAGATATATCAACATGCCCACCCTAGGCAAGCTAGACCATGCGCTCGATACCATATTGTCACGCACGGATTTCCAACTTTGAGGGAACCAAGACGTGACTCTTTTACCCACACGGGAGGGCAAAAGTGGTAGGATCTAAAACAAGAATTTAACATTTTAAACATCCAATAACATTCAAGAAAGTAATATTAATTAAAAGCAATCCAATCCAGTTTATTACAACAAAATCCTTTCCCCAATTCAAGTTCCTTCGATTCATAATAAAAATAACATAAACAAATTAAATAGTAAAGTCTTCCACCTTGGGGTCCCACCTAACGCTGTAGGTTCTGAAAAGAAACAACATGGTAGGGAGGGGTGAGCAACCGCGACGCAGGATCATATCTCTCACCCTATCCCATGCACAGTATCTACATGCCTTGGGTACAAGTCTTTGTCATCGTGTCTAATTATCCCACCATATGGTTACAAAGGAATAACGAAACACAACATATACGGGGTAATACGCCCAAACACTCCCGGGGCTTCACTGACCACCAGGTTTCAAGAATACAACCCGGGGCTTCCACAAAACACCGGTTCCACAAAACAATCCGGGCTTCCACGCCCACCGGGTTCCACAAGACAGCCGGGCTTCCCAGGCCACCGGGTGTACAAACACGCAAAGACACATGGCCATACGTGCATAACATCAAACACTAAGTATGCTTAGTCACACAGAATAACTCGAACACTTAGCATGCATATATCCACAAGCTCACAAACCCGACGCACATGCATTTCCACAAACACATAACATGCATGGCTTTCACGTGCATAATTTCAAACACTTGGCAGCATATACACATAATTATATTCACCAGTCTTTTCATCAAACATATAGCATATAGATCAAGTAACCACACCAAAATGCCACTTTGAAAGGCCAACATTCTTACTAGATCACACCTATATGAATTTACATATATATATATAAACAGATACGAAATCGTAATCAGTCCCTAGACCCTAGGACAGGGAGGTTTAGGAAGAACAGAACCCCTACCTTAAAGCAGATCTTCCTTGCTCCGGCGCCAAACGCCGTCCTCCCACGCAAGATGCTCCGGAAAGAACCTAAAGAACTCCCCTTCCCTCTCTCTCTCTAGCTCTCTCTCTCTCGGGGCAAAGAACTGGAAAAGGAACACCAAACCCTAAACTCAAACTCAAGCCTCCTTATATAGACACCCATTCACATCAAAACGACGTAGTTTTGATTAAGTAAATCCCAGGATCAAAACGACGTAGTTTTGATTACACAAGCTACAACCTTTCCGCATCCATACACACCAAAATATTCAGAATTTCAAATATGGTCCTTTGGAGAAAGTTCCTTAGAATGCCAAAACCAAGGGACCCATGCAAAAATATGCCCCGCACGTTAATTTGCACGTGAATTCCCAATTCACGTGCAACTCCATATGAACTCCAAATGCTTTCAAACTTCACCCCTAGCCTCCTTGCATCATTTGAAGACAATTACACTGCACGTGAATTGGACCCATATCACGTGCACCTCACATACATGTCCATTTGGTCTGAAACTTCGTGGTAGATAGAGGACATCATTCCAAGCATCTTTCCTTTTGCACGTGAATTCAATGGAGTCCAACTACTAGGTCAAAACTAGAAAACTCTACTCAGGGAGGCAAACCGACCAACTCAAGGTACGGTCCTTACAAGGGGAGATTACAAAGTGTCGTCAAACACTTAGTAAATAACCAAGTCTACAATTCACTACGGAATAAGGATCATTTGTGTCAGACAAATCACTTAAATACGGACTAAGGAATTTACGCCTAACACTTTAAATGGACTAAGTCAAATAGATGCGGAGTAAGAATCCTAAATCAAGTCGTGTATGAAGTAAGAAAAAGTCTTCGCGGAATAAAAAAGCTAAGTCTTTCACTCAAGTGGATTAAGGATAAGAAGACACTTAAATAAGGATCTAAGTCTTTCAATAGACGAGTAAGGAAGTACTTGTGCTAAATAAGGACCCGGTCCTTTGTTCGCACGATACAAAGGAAACAATATGCGGAGTAAGGAATCTAACCAATACAAATGCGAAGTAAGGATTTGTTGACACGGAGTAAGCCATCCGTCCTTCAAATTATGGGGAGTAAAGAACTTCTTGCGGAGTAAGCTCTCCGACCTTCTCATTCATACGGAGTATGGAAACACCGACACGGAATAAGGATTCAAGGTATTAAACTAACACGAAGTAAGCAACAAATGATACGGGAGTAAGGATCCAGCCATTAACATGGGAGTAAGGAACTTTAAGACGGATTGGTAGACATGCTTCAACTTATCTCTTCGCATTCAAAGTCACCACGCTCGTTTGTGCCCCGGGGTGGGACAAACTCATTGATAACCTAAAGCATTTTACACGTGGATCACATGGATATGTGGACACAACTTTACTTGCACTTGGGTACTCACAAAGACACTTATGTTTTACAAACCCAAAATCTTGAGATCCACATCCATAGCATTGCTGCGGAGAGAATTGAGGAACAATCGTTGCAGGCATTGCTCGGAAGAACAAGTTCCAAAATTGTCTCGGGATGTCTCTATATATATATAATGGCACTTGTACATGAAAAAGGCGGTAGTGTTCGTGAGTTTGTAACAGCGTGTGTATGCATAAGAGCTCATTGAGATTATAAAGGCTGAGTGTGAGTCTTCAGAAAATAGGTGTGAGAGAGTTGTTAAAGTTGATCGAAAAGCTTTACAAGCTTTAATTTGCTTTCATTTTGTTGTATTTATTAGTTGATAATAAAACAAAATACTTTCACTTTGTTATCTTCCGTATTGATTACATCTCTCAACTATTAAGTGTAAGCACAAAGAGTGAGAAAAGAGTTTTTGAGAAGAGCTTATTCACCCCCTCTAGGCTCCCAGGACCAACAACAAATTTGGATCTTCACTGAGAACAAAGTTAGGGACAGGATACATAATTTCGATCCAAACCAACATGAGTGTGGTCAATCAACTTGGTAAATAACCAAGTCATTACAAGATACAGAGGTAAGGATTATTAGCGCCGAACTAATCACTTAAAGATATGCACCAAGGAATCCGAGTCTATCAATTAAATATATTTAGAATCCTAGCCTACGATTTCGTGGAGTAAGAGAGAAATTGTTGAATAAGAAGCTATCTTTCACTCATGCGAACTAAGGACAAGAAGACACCTGAGTAAGAAATCCGGAGTCTTTTATTCACACAAAGTAAGGAAGTACCTGTGTGGAATAAGGATCTGAGTCCTTTGTTCGCATGGAGTAAGGAAAAGAGATGGAGAGCAAGAAATCTGAACCTTTACTCATGCGGAGTAAGGAAGCGTTGACACGGAATAAGCTATCCAAACCTTTACCTTATGCACATAAGGAAACCGACATCGGAGTAAGCCTTCCAAATCTTTCGTTCACACGGATTAAGGAAGGGCTAACACGACATAAGATTCGAGCATCAAACCGACATGGAGTAAGCAACCACCGACACGGAGTAAGGATCCGAGTTTCACTAACACGGTGTAAGGAACCTTACAATGGACTAAGTCAACAACGCTCCTACTAATCACCCACATTCAAGGTCATCATTTGTGTCCCGATATAAGAAAGATACGTGAACATTTATCATCTTACATGTGGATCACTCGGATGCGTGGACAAAGCTTTTTAATGCAGTGGGATCATGCAAAGCAATTCAATCCATTTATTCTTCCAACATCTTGAGCTTCACATCTCGCAGCAATTATAGTAAATGTATTTTCTAAAAGGCCTTTAATGCTATACATTGTTCGAAAAATCCCATTCCAAGAATGTTTCTTAAGGATGTCTATATATACAAGTTTTATATATTTTCATAGGGTGCGTACATGTGAAAGAGCTTAGAGGATTTCATTTTGGCTAGTGTGTGCGTGATCGAAAAAATGGAGTGCTATTATAAATAAAAAGAGAGATATACTTTCAAGAGATCCAAAAGCTTGTACTCGCTTTAATCTCTTTACTATTTTGTTATAATTATCTTTTGATAATAAATAGAATACTTTCACTATTTGGTTGTCTTACATTGATCTTATTCATTAACCAGATTAAGCGTTGCACCAAAGAGTTAGAAAGAGTTTTTCAAAAGAGCCTATTCACCCCCCCTAGGCTCCCCACACTAACACATGGACACTTACAAACTCAAGAAACTATTACAAAAAGGTTGGCTTCCTTTACATTGTAAAATTCCAAGAGCCAATCAAGAAATATCTTATTTTGAGGGCAAGGATGCTCAAAAAGTGAACCATAAAACATCTTTTAAAGCCTAATAGTTAAAAATTGCATCGTACACCTTCAATGTCCTTAAATAAGAGTAGTTAATGTTGTCACAGCTTAATAAAACTCGTTATATGGCACCTCGGGGACATGCCTGTAATAAATGGTTAACATTTATATGTCCTCTCCTCTTGGGGTGAGATCTCCACCAAACACCCGATTGGGACACTAACTTTAAAAGTAACAAAACTAAAATCTAAAGGGAACAAAATACGTCTACAATGCCAAAGAATAAGAAAAGTTTGATGAAGAACAAATCACACAATCAAATTTGGGCCTCACCAAAACACAAATCAGGGGACAAGATGCCACAATGTGAGGCATTAAGATACATAGGAATATGCCAAATCACATGAAAACATAAGATAAGATTAGGTTTATGAGAAAAAAAAAGCTAAACCAAACACAATCATAGAGTCCATTCATTTACCTAGACAATAAATACACTAACTAGTCTATAAAAGCAAACTTTTACTCTACTTCAATACTCACAATTCAAAATCACCAAGTCCAATATGATAAGATTATAAACAATAACAAAATCTGGAACAACAATAAATCAATCAGATTATAACAAATTTTAAAAACCATGACACAAGTGTAATCCGTTTAACTGTCGTATTTTCTTCCAAGGGGTACTATGGTTTTGATTGAAACTAATCTATGATGGTACAAACACAGGAAACTACTCCTCCAATCATTCTAACTCAAAAATAGCATTTAAGAAAAAGGTAGAACCACTATATCAACAAGGCCGAATTCATGTGTTAAAAGATGATCTTTATCAATACCAAAGAATACATAAAAAGGAGAACCAAAATGTAAATATAAGTAAATATATCTAGCTTCAATATGTACTTTTAAGTAATATACCAGATATGACATTATAAGCCTTTCTTCTTACCTCAATAATCTTCCATATATCGTCCTTATAAATTTGACGTAAATCTCTTTATTCCATGTAGGTAATAGGCGTAACATCTGATTTCCTTGCAACACTACCAAGGAATCGAAGTCAAAGTGCGCTTTCTTTATTAATTGGGTGGCAATTTGCATCAAACACAACATTAACCTTGACACCTTCTTCCGATTCCCATATTTGGGACATCAATGATGGACCTCTTGGTTTTAGGTGGTTGAGATGGTGCTAATAATATATGAATTCATAAGATATAAATTCACCCAATAAATTTGAAAAATAATTAAAGTTAAAAGTTTACCCTTGATTTTATTTGTTATTGGACATGTTGATGCTTTGAATCACTATCATTGGTTCCAAATGGAATAGGTTCACTTGGTTTAATAACATTATTGTTTGGTTAACCCTCAAAAACCGAGATGCTTTGCACTTTGGCATCTTAAAAGGAAAAAAACATGTAAGACATTAATAATGAAAAATTCAAAAGAAGAGATTAATAATGATAATTTATATTATAAGAATCAAGTATATAATGGGTTAAATCTAGCCACATTATATGAAATTATAAGTATTATAAATAAATCCATAATAATAGTTGAATTATATTGAAATAATTGAAAAGTAATGAACACTAAAAGATAAAAACATAGAAATTAGAATGTTATACTAAATTTATAATCTTGTATTACACAAAAATGACAAAAGATTCAAATAAGTAATATAATTAATGTACTACAAACCATGATTTAATCATCCATTTCTTCCTCATAATAAGTTTTCGACTTCTATTTCGGTATGATAATGAGCCCATCTTCCTCAATATCTATCTTAGCCCAAGACGATGTGCTATCTATTCCACCAACTTCATCTTGTATAAAAGGCATCGCTTTTCCCAATTCATAGCGCCTTTGACCTTCACACGTGACTACTTGCCAATCTTTGTCTCTTCCATCCTTAATGTAAAAACACTTTACTAGCTTGGGAAGCAAATATATAGGGGTCATCGCAGATTACTACCAATGTGAGATAAATGATTGAAATTCACCAATGTAAAACCAAATTCATCTTTCTTGTATCCTCTATGGGTGTCCACCCAATCACACTTGAAAAGCACAACTCTATATATACCGAAGTAGTTCAATTGAATTATCTCGCTGCAACACACCATAGAAATTTATCTCTCCTTCCACTAGTTAATTGTCCTTTCTACAAAATAACTTGTGGTTTTTGACATCACTATCACCCCACTTGTTTTGTGTTTTTAGGTTCTTCTTATGAGCTTTGGTGTGAAATATTAATTCATTTACCAAGTATCCAGAATAGGTTAATGCAACATTACTTGGTCTTTTTTAAAAGCCACTTAAATTTTTTAAATAGAATAACCTTATTGTTCCATTCGCGTAACTTGTAACACAAATTATTATTTTACTAAAGAAATACTTAGTGAAATAGAAATTATATGAAATTTAGTTTCTATCTTTTAAACCTACCGACCATGAAACCATTCATGAAATGTCAAAGTGATGTCCCTAATCTCATACTATGATTGGCAAGGTGAGTGATTTTTTTTCTTTAAAAATTCCTTATGCTACCTAAAAAATGTAAAAAGGTATCTTCGTCACATCAAAGTGAGAAAAAAGAATGTATTTAACATATAGCCATTACCAATACTTACTTAATAAAGGGAGTGACCTCGAGTAGTAGTATTAAAAAGAATGTACTAATATGCTTGGACCAATGATTGAGAATCAAGCTTCATCCTCTTGCACCCTCTTTTGTTTTTACATTAATAACCATCTTGTCTCTCGTCCTTCGCAATGGTCAACCTAAGGGAGTTATTAGGTTTTCTTCACCCTTATTACAATGTTGCCCATCATCTTCATCATCATTACAAAGGTTTATTAAACCTTGTTTCAACTCCATCCAAATATCTTGAGCAAAAGTTAAATATTCATTTGAAAAATAAGCTTTTGCAATTGATCCTTTCGACGAGCTCTATTAGAAACATAATTCCTTAGTGTAAGGAGGAACTTAAACTAGTTAAGAAAATCATTAAGTAGTTAACATTTATTAAAGTTGTTGAAGATTAATGAATTAATATTTGGGAAACAAATAAACAATTTAACTCACCGTTCAATAGGATATATCCACCTATAAATAATAAATCCCACCAAGCTTTGCCTCTTCGCTAAATGTATAACAAGATGTACCATCACGGAAGAATGAAAGAGGAAAAATCTTTTCCATTTCACACAAAATTATTGGGTGATTAAGGCTTTAACTTCGTCAAGATCAGATTCTTTGAGAACTTTTGTACACAAACAATTGAAGAGATGACACAATTGAATAATAATTGAAGCAACTCTTTTAGGCAAAGATCTTAAATTTCCACTGGGAGAAGTTCTTGCATAAGGATATGGCAACATATGTTTTTAGTCCAATTATCTTTCGTTGTTTAACTTGAACACAGCTGGAGATATTACATGAATACTCATTAGGCAATTTCATGTCCTTTAATACCTTAAAAAAGTTTTTTTTCCTTTGCAATTATTTGATAACAAGTTTTGGGCAACAACAGAGTTAATGTTTGTTCCTGATTTGATGCAAATCAGGCCTTAAACCCATGTCATGAAGGTCACAACGTGCTTTATAATTGTCTTTTGTCTTCCCATCTTGGTCAATTATTGTCCATAAGTGTTATCAAAGACATTTTCTCGGTGTGCATCATATCAATGTTGTGGGGAAGTACATTGTGCTGCCAAAAAGGAAAGTGGAAGAAAATGCTAATCTTTTTCAAAGGCTTACATGATTCCTTTCATTATATTCACATCAGTCTATATTGACTCAAAATTTGATCCCCCCATTAGATTGGGTGGCGTTAGGAGGCCTTTAGTTCCATCAAAAGATTTTCTCTCATGTTGATACCTATGCCTTTGATTTAGCCCTTTCGATGGCCCATATAACAATATTTTGTACTATGATATAGCCACATAGATTCTATATTATAACCACAACACGGACACGCCTTTCCCCCTTCGTACTCCACCCAAACAGAATTGCAAGTGCTGGAAAGTCATTAATGGTCCATAATAATGCTGCTCTCCTAGAATCTATCAACTTTAGAAGCATCAAAAAGTTTCTTGTGGAGTCTGAGGACTTTGCAAGTCCCACATCGGCCGGAAAAGAGAACGAAGCATGCCTTTAAAGAGGGTATGGAGACCTCTCCTGGTGCGAGGCCTTTTGTAGTGCCTATATGGCACTACCAAGAACAAAATCGGGGATTAGGCTTGGGCCCTAAACCGGACAATATTAGTGCTACTGGGGGACTTGGGCTATTACGGATGGTATCGGTGGGACCGGTCGGTGTCATAGTCCCAGCCGAACATGAGCCTCCTAGGGGGTGGATTGTAGAGTCAGGACTTTACAAGTCCCACATTGGCTAGAGAGAATGAGCATGCCTCTAAAAAGGCGTGGAGACCTCTCTGCACGAGGCCTTTGGGTGCCTATGGTGACCGCCGGGAACAAAATCGGGGATTGGGTTTGGGCTCAACCTGACAATATCGTGCTACGGGGGACTTGGGCTGTTACATTTTATCTCAATGTCCCACAACTGGCTATAACTTTCAATGAGTGGTCGCATGTACACATGTCACGCCCTGGATTTCCAACCCCAGGAAACCGGGTGCGTGACTCCCCTTGTACCCACACTGAAGCAAAAGGGGGAGTGCAAACCTCGAACATAACATTTTAAACATCCATAACACATTCAAGACGGTAAAGTTCATAAAAGCAATCCATAATCCAAACCAGGCTTATTACAACAAAATCCTCTTTTTATCCATCCCCACCGGGGTTACATCAATTCTATAAAAATAACATAAATGGTAGACTAAAGTAAATAAGGTCTTCCACCTTGAGGTTCCACCTAACGCTTTATGTTCCTGAAAGAAAACACAACATAAGAGGGAGTGAGCAACCACAACTAAGAGGGATCATGTCTCCCCGACCCATCCCCATGCTCCTAGCGTACAGGGTGTGTACGGGTGCAGGTGTAGTGACAGAAGATATAAACAGTTGTGTTCCACAATCACACAATACATATATCCACGGCCATACGGTGCTTAGCCATATAGCTAACATATCCACACCACTCAAAGAAACCACACGGGCTAACATATCCACGGCCAGGCTTAATCGAGCCGCATCCTCACCTCTGGAATAATCGAGCTCAAGACGCCAACCTCACCGTGATTGGTCTATCACCTTCACCCTACACGCCTCTCTCACGCCCCAACCTCGGTCGCGGCCTCTCATACCTCAATAGTCGCACGGCTTATCGTTTCAGAAACATTGGTTAAAAGCGAGTAATGCTCGGATTAACACTAAATGATCTCAACAATCGCGAGACCACTACCGCTACGGCTTAGCTATAACACGATTATTACCACACAAATTCACAAATTTACCAAACAAATTTCACAGACTATACAAATTTACACTCCATCGTGACTGGCCATAACTCATTTATTACGCACCATGCCAAACAAATCACATGCTCAATCATTCATAGAACACCAAACATTATTACATATTTAATTTAATGTATTTATTTCTTGATTATTATTATTTTATTTTATTAACAAGTTCACATTTACAAGCTTCACGTTCGTAAGCACTCGGTTTCATGTTTTCATGCCTCGAACCATCACAAATTTTTTCATGTTATCACGTTCAAACCATTTATAAATGCAATTACATTATCGCACACATTTCGTCTCATTAAACCACATTGCCAAACAAGAATTCCACAAGCACACATCTCAAGTTGTCATAAAATCAGAGTTAATCGGAGTTGCCGCATCAAAACATGTTCTTCATATTTTCTCACATGCTTTATCTTGGTTAACCACACAATCACACAAAGACAACAAATCCAACTAGTGCCCTAATGCCAATGCATGCAAACCCCACCTCAGTCTGGACTACCCCAAGTGCACCTTAGAGGCTCAAAAAGGACCATGTTGATCGCGCATGTCCCTCCGGGCTCCTCCAAAGGACTCAAGATAACCGGATCCGCCCACTACCTTAGGCCAATCCAGACCATGCTCGATACCATATTGTCACGCCCCTGATTTCCAACCCGAGGAAACCGATACGTGACTCCCCCTTGTACCCACACGGAGGGCAAAGGGTTAGGGTGCAAACCTCGAACATAACATTTTAAACATCCACAACACATTCAAGACGTGAAAGTTCATAAGAACCCCCATCCAAACCAGGTCTTTTTACAACAAAATCCTCTTTCAATCCATCCCCACTGGGGTTACATCAATTCTCATAAAAATAACATAAATGGTAAAAGAAGTAAATAAGGTCTTCCACCTTGGGGTTCCACCTAACGCTCGTATGTTCTTGAAAGAAAACACAACACGAGGGGAGGGGCGAGCAACCACATTTCAAATAGGATCATGTCTCCCAACCCATCCCATGCTCTGAAGTCTACATGAGGTGTGTACAAATACGGTATTGTGACAATAAGATATAAACAAGTTATGTTCCACAATCACATGGCACACACATATCCACGTCTCATACAAAGCTTAGCCATATAGGTTAACATATCCACAACCCTCGGGGCAAGCCACACCGGCTAACATATGCACAAACATATAGGCTTACCCACACGGCTAACATATCCACGGCCATATAGGCTTAGCCATACGGGCTAACATATCCACGGCCATATGAGCTTAGCCACTAGGAATCAGCTTCCAATCCCGAGCTTCCACAAACACCGGTTCCACAAACACAAAGATAAGGTCACTCAGACATTAAACCAAACACGTAGCATGCACACTTTCACAGCATGATACCAAACACTTAGTTCGCACACCCATCGGAGCTTAAATCAAACACTTGACATGCGTAGTCTCACAGTATTTTACCAAACGCTTAACATGCATACATTCACCAACCCACAAACCCAATCACACGTGCATATTATCAAATACGTACTAGGCATATTCGCACACATATCCACACGGGCATTTTATCGAACACTTAATATGCACACCATCCAACACTAGAATACATCAAAAACCGCTCATTGAAGGCCACATCCATATAGGAGATCACACTATATGGATTACATATATATATATATAAACAAGTGTAACTCTATAATCACCTCTAGAACCCTAGACAAAGGAGGATTTAGGGAAGAACGAACCCCTACCTTGTGTGTTCTCCGCTCCCCGGCCCACGTAAGACTCCGACCACCCACGCAAGACTCTCACCCACCGAAGCTCACCTTCCCTAACTCTCTCTCTCTCTGCGACGGGTCGGTGGAGCAACAAACCCTAACCCTAGAAACAGGCTTCTCTTCCTTATATAGACAACACAACATCAAAACGACGTAGTTTTGATTAAGTGAATCCCAAAGATCAAAACGACGTAGGTTTTGATGGAACAAGCTATGACCTTCCCACATCCATACACACTGCAAAATCACATCGCAATATGGTCCTTTGGGAAAAGATGATTAGAATGACAAAACCAAGGTAACCATGCAAAAACATGCCTGCACGCCAATTTGTACGTGAATTCCCCAATTCACGTGCAACTCCAAATGCACTCCAAATCGCGCTCAAACTTCACTCCTAGCCTCCTTGCATCATGTAAGACAACCACACTTGCACGTGAAATGGACCCATATCACGTGCACCTCACATACACGTCCGTTTGGCTCCGAAACTTCGTGGTAGATGAGGACATCATTCTAAGCATCTTTCCTTTTGCACGTGAATTCATTTGAGCCCATTCACTAGGTCAAAAAATCTAAAAAACTACTCGAAGGTAAACATCGTGACTAACTCTAGGTACGAATCTTTACATCCTCCCCCCTTAAGACTTTTCACCCCTCGAAAAGAAATGACATACGAGGAAAACAAACTCAAGCTACCCATTTGCCACACGACGAGCCACAACACCCAAATGCGTCATACACCGCGCATAGTACATAATAAGACATAACAAGGTACCACATAATCCATAACCACAATAATGCATATAATACAATATCCGCATGTCACAAATACACATCACAATGATGAACACATGTCTAAAAGACGGTAAAGTTCACTCACCGTTGTTTATCAATAACAACGATCGCTAACAACATCACAATGATACACATCGGTTGCTTTTATCAAAACACATCACAATGATGAACACATGTCTAAAAGACAAAACAAATACACCAAATCATACAACTAATACAAGAAAACACATCACAATCCCTTGCCAACAGCCACCAACAGCCACCTCCCACTCTTAAGGTTGTTCGTCCTCGAACAACAGCGGGTGTTGCTCACGCATCATGGACACACATTTTCATGTCTCCTCTACGGACGTGTCGGCCTCAAAAGACAACACACCATAACACAAGATGAAGGCACGTACCCACGGACCAATACAACACAAAGATGATAGAAACATATTCTTAATCTCACAAACAACTCTTGTTCTCCTCACCCAACACATGTCACAAGTATTCACATGTCACGACGTATAAGACATATACGCCCATCACCAACACGTTTAATAGATCACATAGGTCACAAACAGCAACTCACATCATAAACACCACCACAAGGAACAACTCACAAAACAAAACACTACTACACATTTAACGCCCATCGCCCCCACTCGCTAACACCATACAAACTCACAAGCGGGAGTTTCCTCACAACCTTCCCACCTTTGGACTGTTCGTCCCCGAAAGAGAAATCAAGTAGTAAACATCACGAGAAGATCAAAGCAACACATAACACCCATGATCACAACAAGAACTAGAGCTTGGCCAATTAGTGTGCCGACAACAACTCATGTGAGCAAGTCCGACAACAAGTGAGGCTGAAAACCTCCCACGGATTCATTAAGCACCGACAACCGAACAAGGGCCAACACCACTGGCTTATGCGTGAAACATCCATTCGCTAGAATCCATATAAGTGAACGAGAAGTCACTGCGTCGACATAGAAGGTACTCGGCGTACGCCTCTACTCGTGTCACAATAGGACCAACACTCCACAACGTAAAATACCTAACAATGATACCACCGAGATTTGATGTCAACGACACTAACAATTTACAACGCAACCCACACTCCATATGTAGACCTTACCCCGACAAGAAACACAGAAAGAGGTCACAAGGGAAACACAAACAAACAAGAGAAAAGCATTATGCAAACCACAATCACGGGGCCCCACACAAGGATATCACCACGACAGAAGACTCGCATCACAAGATGAAACCGTCTCACTCTATAACGATACACGCAACAATTAACCCAACCAATGCCAAAGTGGAACTCAAGATGACTTACAATCCAGGACACAACTACGCGCGGATGAAGTTTGCTCTCCACCAATTCGGTCACCGGTCAACAAGCACTAATGGAGTCCCAGGAGTAACTCAAAACAACGAGATGCGATGACCGCTACATAACCACAACCAAGACCAAAATCCACCATCTAGTTATCACCGGTCACCGACCGTGGAGGATCGACCAAAAGAAGTCTCAGAACGGTAACAACAACTGCACTACACGATAACAGCTCTCGGACACCTCACGTTAGCAAGATCTTGATCACGGTTAAATAGGTATCCACTAAGGTCCCACAAATCTGCATACTAACCGAGGCACATACTACGGCCCCAAGTGTTAACGCCTTTTCGAGTCGGCAAACACCAACGCAATGAAGTGGAACTTATCGGTGAAGTATAACTAACACAACTCTCTCTCGACCGGGAAAAATCCCCCACCCGGCAAGCAAGACACTTGATCCCTGCGTGTCGCCATTCACACGGTCACAAGGAGTTCTGCCTCTATGACATACTCCACCTCATGGCCACCAACTCCCCTATATACCAATTATCGCGTTCCATCTCGATATATCAACAAAAAGTCTCAAATACTGCAGACACCTTGATGGCGTGGAACCATTTCACCTACCGGGGTGATATTTACACATGAAAGGTTTTTCGAGGAGGAACAGATATAGATCACCCGCTTACCACCACCGCTCCAAAACATACACCCTTGAGATATCCGCCCGACATAAATCTCCCCAGGGAGTAAGACTAATACCCTTTCCCTAGCTTATCAACACTTTAATATTAAACATCCACACCGTATAAGGAATAATATGAATAACATCACATCCAACACTTTTCTTCGTCCCCACACCATAGTTAATAGGCCATACACCACGCCTCATCCTCCTCTACACATATGTGTCACAACACCCACACGTATAGCAACCCTGCTTATATGCCATTACCACGGATGCGCTTAAATACAACAACACAATACCACATTTTTAAAATACATTAGCAACGAAAGACAAAACACCCGACGAGTAGAACGTACCGGCCTTACACCTTCTCTCCCCTCAAAGCCTACTTCCCACAAGATACTGAATCAAAGGAATGGCCCTACCATGCAAAAGCACACCAAGTGTCACTAGAGAAATGTTTTCCAAATGTGGGTAAAAAGCCCGAACAAGGCCTTGCCAAATCTCACTTGCCACTCTTTTACCAAATTGATGCACTGGGCATAACCCCCAAACCCAATCATGCCGCTAGTTCAATTAGAACACGCACCTTCATACATGCACAGGCGGTTTCACAACATATCCGTTTTTTACATTACTCGGTGTTTTCGACACACCATAAGCACGACACATGGCTACTGTTTGACCATCCGAGAACCCATAACACCTATATAATCAATAATCAAGAACTAGCAACGACCACCCTAGCCAATAATCAACACCTCATGGACCCAAGGAGCGGCTATACCGGTGTGTTTTCCTCCTTCAACCACAACACACTTGGAAAGGTAACCATAAGAATATCTCTTTCATGTAGTATTCCAACACATTACCTCTATCCGCATAAAAACACATTTCTATTACTCAAGGTTGCCAAGGAGGGGTCACACAATAACTCACAAGCCATCACCACACCTCAAGCTACTAGCTTGTTAGTCTAAATTTCCTCACTAGAAAAAAGGTTGCCTACAAGATTTGGTTACTTTGATTATCCACATGTCTTAAAATTGAATATCACTCACTTATAAAATCAACACCCATATTTTTTTATTAGTTATCATTATTCTTAGGCATTATGAATCTATATTTACTCTTTTTACTTATTTATTTCCTAACGGTCACCAACCACATCCATTAGAAAATCTTAATTTCAAACGTGACATGATAAAGTCCACCTGCCTCACATAACTAGTCCTCCAACATCCCCCCGGGTCCTACAAGACGGATTGTGAGAGCATCTTACTTTCCACCAGGCAACACCGTGTTGCTTCTGCACACACTCTCTTTTCCAATGTCCCGGTTGTCCACGACAGCCGCAACCCTTTGAGAAACAGGACTCAACCGGAGTGTTGAGGGTCGATAGACTCTCGGCGTACTAAGCTCTTTGATCGGGGCTATCGAATTGCATCCCTCACCTCTGGAATAATCGAGCTCAAGACGCCAACCTCTACTGCCGTGATTAGTCTATCACCTGACTACAGCTCTCTCACTTGCCCAACCGGGGTAGCGGCCTCCTACGTACCTCAACATATAGCACGGCTTATAGTTTCCTGAAATATTGGTTAAGCGAAAAGGTAGCCGCTCCGTATTAACACTAAATGATCTCAACAATCGTTGACCACAACCGACTTAGCGGCTTAAGCTATAACACACGATTATTACCACACAAATTCACAAATTTACCAAACAAATTTCACAAACACATACAAATTTACACTCCATCGCCTTGCTCATAACCTCGTTTATTACAAGCACCATGCCAAACAAATCACATACTCAATCATTCTTGAACACCAACATTATTGCATATTTAATTTAATGTATTTATTTCTTGATTATTATTATTTTATTTTATTAACAGTTTCACATTTACAAGCTTCACGTTCATAAGCACTCAGTTTCATGTTTTCATGCTTGAACCATCACAAATTCTTTTCCATGTTATCACGTTTAAACCATTTATCCATGCAATTACACATATACCGCACATTTCAGTTCTCATTAAACCACATTGCCCAAACAATGATTTTGACAAGACACACTCAAGTTATCATAAAATCGAGTTAATCGAGTTGTACGGCATCAAAACATGTTCTTATTATTTTCTCACATGCTTTATCTCGGTTACCCACACAATCACACAAAGACAACAAATGCAACTAGTGCCCTAATGCCATACATGCAAACCTTACCTCAGTGCGACTACCCCAAGTACACCTCAGAGGCTCAAAGAGACCATGTTGATCGGGCATGTCCCTCCCAAGCTCCTCAAAGGACTCAAGATAACCGAGATGCGCCACTTTACCCTAAAGCAACTAGACCATGCTCTAGATACCATATTGCTCGCGCTTCGCATTTCCCGCCCGAGGAAACCCGTGCAGGCGACTCCCCCTTGTACCCACACGGAGGGCAAAGGGTTAGGTGCAAACCTCGAACATAACATTTTAAACATCCACAACACATTCAAGACTAAGAAAGTTCATAAAAGCAATCCTCAATCAAACCCGTCTTTATTATAACAAAATCCTCTTTCAATCCATCCCCACTTGGTTACATCAATTCTCATAAAAATAACATAAATGAGACAAGATGAAGGAAAGGAGTTCTTCCACCTTGGTTCCACTTAACGTTGTATAGTTCTGAAAGAAAACACAACATAAGGGGGAAGGGGTGAGCTGGCGCATTCCGATGGGATCATGTCTCCCCAACCCATCCCTTGCTCTCGTCTGCTAATGGTGGGTGTGTGACACAGGTGCATAGTGATAACAGTAAGATATAAACAGTTGTGTTCCACAATCACACGGCACACACATATCCAGCCATACAAAGCTTAGCCATATAGGTTAACATATCCAATGTTCATCAGCTAGCCACACACGGCTAAAATATCCATGTCCATATAGGCTTAGCCACACGGTGCTAACATATCCACGGCCATATAGGCCTAGTCAGAGGGCTAAGATATCCCACGGCCATATAGGCCAGGCCATGGTGGCCAACAGTTCCATCCCGAGGCTTCCACGCCCATCGGTTCCATAACCATAACATCTAAGGTCACTCAGGCATTAAACCAAACACGTAAGCATACACACTTCACGGGCATGATACCAAACACTTAGTTAGCCTGGCCCCATCGTGCCTAAATCAAACACTTGACATGAGTAGTCTCACAATGGGTATTTTAATAAACGCTTAACATGCCTACATTCACCAACCCAGCAAACCCGCCACACGGAGTATATTATCAAATACATACTATATTCAATACGTACATATCCACAATGCATTTTATCGAACACTTAATACACACCATCCAACACTAGAATACATCAAAAATCTGCCATTGAAGGCCAACATCCATATAGGAGATCACACCTATATGGATTACATATATATATAAACAGGTATAATCTCATAATCCGCCCTAGAACCCAAAGATTGCAGGAGGATTTAAGAACTTCGTAACCCTTACCTTGTGTGTTCTCCCGTCTCTCGCTTTCCACACAAGACCCGACCACCCTATGCATGACACGCTCCTAAGAACAATTGCTTCTCACCTTCCCTCTTCTCTCTCTCGCGGGACTCTTTACCACGAGCAACAAACCCTAACCCTAAAACACAGGGGCTTCTCTTCCTTATATAGACAACACAACATCAAAACGACGTAGCTGAGCTACAGTGAATCCCAAGATCAAAACGACGAGTTTTGACGGAACAAGCTATGACCTTCCCACATCCATACACACCAAAATAGTCACAATTCCAATATGGTCCTTTGGGAAAGATGATTGTAACGACAAAACCAAGTGTAACCATGCAAAAACATGCTCGTATCGCACCTGTGCACGCGAATCTCCCCAATTCACGTGCAACTCCCAACGCACCCAAATGCGCTCAAACTTCACCCTAGCCTCCTCGCATCATGCAAGACACCACACACCCGCACGAAATGGACCCATATCACGTGCACCTCACATACATCCGTTTGGCCTCGAAACTTCGTGGTAGATAGAGGACATCATTCTAAGCATCTTTTCCTTTTGCACGTGAATCATTTGAGCCCATTCACTAGGTCAAAATCTAGAAAACCTAATCGGTAAGGCAAACCGTGACTAACTCTGCATTTCGGGTCCTTACAACACATCAATTTTGTTTCCGTGACTTTTTGCACTGTGTGATTAAGAGTGACAATATCAAATTAGGTCGTTTCCTACGCACAACCATGGAGGCACATTGCAAGGAATTATTATCACAAAGTTCACGTGTTATTTGACATTCATTGACTTGAATGGATTAAACACATCAAGGCTAAACCCAATCTCAAATTTCTTTGAGGATCACTAGGCAAAAATCCTGATATTTTTTATCTAAATGCTTCCAAGCAATAGAATCAGAGGATGCCAAATAAGTCCATCCTTAGTCCATTTTTCACTGGGTGTCAACTCATAAGAGCAAAGAGTTTTTGAAGACATATACAATCATTGTAATCTTGGGATTAAAGGGAACCATTGGAGGATCTTAATAACTTTTTGGCTTTTTCTTTTTCATTGTGTAATTTAGTAGAATCTTCTTCTTGGTGATTGAGTTAACAATCCATCTTAAAGCACCACACTCTAAAAAGAATCATCCTTAGCTTTATCTTTCCAAACAATATACAATCATTAGGGAGTACGTTTTTTCTTATAACTTAAGCCTAATGTTCTAATGATTTTCTTTGTTTCATTAATGACTTAGACAACATATTCCCTTCGAGAACAAAAAGCTTAGGTAATATAACAATCGAGTGAGGATTATTACTCCACCCATTTAAGCATTTGAGATTAAATAAATGCACAATCGTACCTAACTTACTCTCTTCACAATTAGGATATACTGTCATTTAAGATCCTTCAACAAATTAGAAAACTCATCCATATGATTTTTAAACATGGAAGGTTCATGATTAAAATCAACGACTAAAAGCATCTTGTACAATGTTATTATGAATGTTACTTTCCATGTTACCCATTACAAAAGCATCTTGTATGCACTAACCTGGATATAAATATTAAAAGCTCTTCCTCTTTTTTTGATTTTCACAGAATTCAAGATCAGCAGTATTCCTTCTCATGAGAAGTCCAATTATAATTTCTAAGAAAACTCCTTTTACTAAACTGATCAATAACTTCATCCTTTTTTACTTAAGTTAAGTTTGCATATCTTCTACAAGGGCACAATATTTTCCCACCTTTAAAACTTCAACGTAAATTTTATAAAATTCAAAACCTTCAATGTAATTTGACTGGACGTTCTTTCAGTTTATCCACAAAACTTGGATCCAACAAATTAAGACTCATGGAGACACAAAAAATATATTTAAAAACATATATATATAAATATAAGAATAAATATTAAAATTAAGAAAAACAAGGCAGATATATATGTATAATTTTATATATTAAAGAAAAGAGTATATATGCATACAATTTTATATATTTACAATAAATGTAATTTTATATATAAGGCAATATATACGTAGTAAAATTATGAATTTAGCTAGTTACCTGGTCTCCTCTTTATAGTAAGAGACTTACAGCAGAGATAGACTTGGCTGGTTGGATATATACATAATTAGTTTCCTAAGTTTACAAAGCTTTATAAACGAAATGTTTAATATTGCTAAGGCCTGTGGTGTGCTTATTGTAAATATTTGAAATATGAGGTGATCTATGCAGCCCAAAAATAGTATATAATCCTTATGGTATGAATATCACAACAACAGCAGAGAGATATTAGAGTTCAAAAACAGCAAAACAGAAATACGAAAGAAAACTCAAAAAAAGATTTGCGGTAACGTCGTCCAACCCTTACAAAACGGATTAACAATGTATCCGTCTTGTTCAATCAAAAAAAAAAATCAATGGTGGATTATATTAGAGAGTGTAACTTTGCCATTTATTTAAGGAAGTAGATTGAGGATAAAATAAATAAAATTCGAAAAACAAATAGACAATTACCTCAACACAACAGATGTGAAGATCAAGGTCGAGATCGAGAGAAAAAAACTTCCGTCAGGATCACAGATCAGAGGAGTGGATAATTTGGATTTAAGGTGCCGGCATGGTCAAGCCCAGGCGGCCAGGTCGAGGTCAAGGCAGCGGCACGAGCCGAACAGTGCGATGCACGCCGGGTGTCTCCATGTGTCAAATTAGGATCGAGGCTTTAAATAAAACCCGTGGATTCTCCTGAATAAAAGCTAATTTTCAAAAATAGGTTTAGTTAAACTTACATTGATGACAGTCATCCGCTGGAACATATACACGTATATACACACAATCGATAATTATAAACTATTTCCATAAATTTACTTTATATGGACGAATATATCTTAACCCTTTGTGACATATCATTCTATACTCGGCCCTAAAACATCTGCTGGGTTGAGACCTCATCTTTACACATGGATTCTAATCCCATCGTACAAAGTTCCGTTGGTATAAAGTCATTTCTTTAGTGAAAATTAGATAAATTTTGATGAGTGTGGACCAAAATGCTCTATAATAGATTTTCTATGATGATTATCAGCAGATGGCATGAGAAACCTTTGAAAACTCTATTATAAAGTTTTATTTATACGTATGATTTATGGGGTAATTTGCCAATTAGATTATATGTGGGTTAATGTAAGGAGTTATTTTTGAATAGAATATTTTAAATTATACGTAATCAAATTAAGTGAGATTTAATACGAATATGGTTTTTTATTCATTTATATAAAAATTATTTAGATAAGTGGGTGGATTTGTTGATGCTATTTGATTTTTTTTTAAAACGGTTTATATTTGTTGTGAGAGAGAGGGGGTATTTTTTTGGGAGAAATGTAAGTACGTAGGGGAAGATATTTATATTTGGTTGGGGTTTTTGTTTATAGTAATTGTTTTTGTTTAATTGTTTAGGAATTGTTAAATTAAAAGAAAATATCACATATATACATTTTTACTTTTTCATAAAAAAATCATTCTATTTATAATAATAATAATAATAATAATAATAATAATATTGTTAATAAGTGATGAGTTTTGGGAGGGAACCGAAGACTTGTCACGGCCTATAGTGAGAGTTAGAAAAATATAATATTTTATCTGATTTTAAAAGGAAAATTCCTATAGCCTTAACCTGCATGTGGTACTAAAAGTAATGGGTCTGGTGGAGCTTGGCAGGAAGGGGAATCATCAACCGAACCGTCCTAGCGGGTGACTAATTCTTCACCTTTTCACAATCGACCCATCAACCCCAATAATCGGTGGATTTATTAATTTTTGAATAAACAATCATGCGGCCCATGGCAAAGAATATGTCAATCCCGCTACTAACTTATATAATTGTATACATAACAAAAAATTAAACGGATAAACTCTAAAATAATTATAATCACAAAGCATATTATTTTATTTACTAAGTATTTCTGTGTTTTACATATGATGAAACATGCTTTATTTATGGATCATGGCATCACAAAATCACAATTATAAGTTATCATGCTGTACGTAGCTCTCACCTCCCGCATCTTATAGTATAATAATAAACTTAACGCTTCACCGATTAATGATAATGCTTTTACTTTAATTTTATAATAAAAGTATATCGGCTTAATAATGGTTTGGACATTCTCACCACTGGCGACCCAACCCACCAAAAATTAAAAATTTCAACCGATCCACTCATTTATATAATTCTTATTCGCCAGAGCGGATAGGTTCGAAGTTGGGTCGGTATAAGGAGTGGTTGAAGTGGTTGAAGTGATAAGACGCACCTCTCGATCTATTTAAAAAAGAATGAGAAAAGACGCAAAAAATAAAAGTAGTAAATTTTTTTGTATTTAATATTCCTTATAACAAAAGTATATTATTTTACTATAATTTTTTTAAAATATTAAAACCATTTAATTTGAATGTAATACACCATTCGGTTGCATCATAAATCCTAACCAGTAGGTGGTAGAAAAGTACAAGTAGGCAGGATTAGCTGATGTTAAATTAAAAATTAAACCAACCTTCAATTTTAAATGAAAATTTGTAACAGATAAAATTTATGACTTTGATATATTTATAACTTATCCTTCTATAATAAATAAGTTTGAAAAATGAATTTGCTTGGATTCTGACCTTGACTTTTAAATTGGTCTGTCAATGTCTGTTTCATCAAAAATCCCTCGTTACCAAAATCTTAGTGTGCAGATATGAATACCATTATATGTATAAAGGCAGTGTCATGCACCTATGAATTGTTGCGATAGGGAGTTGAAAAGTGATAGGCACACAATTAAATGCCTCATCTTAGCGGTATTATAAAGCAACATAAATTTTATTCTTAAATTTGATATATAATTCTTTTATACAAACAACAACGTTGTATTAAGTTAAATAGTATGTAAAAAAGTTGATTGGGCAACTGTCTCAATGCAACTAATGAGCTTAGCACACAGGCAAAGGGCAATGCAAACATAATCGTTACTCGTGGGTATCTTTTTGCGTTCCGGCTGATGCGAAATTTTAATACTCACATGCCTCCCAAATCATCCCGAGCCCGGTCAAGGCGTTTCGAGCCCAAATTGAGCCTTGTGATTCAAGCACGACCTGCTAGAGCCGTCATGACGTTTTCCAACCTTCGTCGAGGCGAAATGCTCACGCACGCTTTTGAGTAAATCGCTGGGGTCTCGTCCCGAGCACGCTCTAGTGTACGAACATGCGTCGATCATCTCTCCTATAGGCAAATCGATGGGTTTCTGGTTCCGTTGACTGTAATTTCCTACTTAAAACTTCAAACAATTATACTTTACTTACAAGGTTGGAATTAGGTCTAGTTTTTATTTCAAGTGATTTACTTGTGCCACGAGCCCAAAATCTCATCCGCTTAGATTTCCAAAAAAGCCTCTAAGACTTTTTTCAAAATCAATTTTTATATGACTATTTTCGCCTCTCTAATATTCAAGAGCAACCCCCAG
Source organism: Taxillus chinensis (assembly GCA_023512835.1). NCBI lineage: Eukaryota > Viridiplantae > Streptophyta > Magnoliopsida > Santalales > Loranthaceae > Taxillus > Taxillus chinensis. Next base: position 31,668,293 of record CM042089.1, on the reverse strand, counting down.
CCTCCTCCCCTCTTTTTCTATGTTTTTTTTTTCTCTTTATCTTTTTAAGAGATTACGTGTTAAGTTTTAAACTTTTTGCCAGACAATTACTATATGAACCGATTCCCAAGTGAGAATACAATCGCGATTGCATTTAGTATTTGGTACGGGGCAAAAATCTTTCTCACGTTCTCCCACGCAAGCAATTCCTCCCAACCACGAATGAAACTCCATATTGAACCCGTCTCCCCTCCTTTCTGGGTTTTTTCAGTTAACCGTTTACATCCCCATAGGATAAACACACAATAAGCGACGATATATATCAGTACCAACACAACTCTAATATATCATTATTTCTCCCTATGCGTGAGACTTTAGACCCGGCCCTAAACGACATCCATGTCGACAACCCACATAAGAGCGGTGCTGTTGGCCACAACCTGTCACGTTTGGTTTTCCTTGCTGCAGTCGCCAACTGCAACTTAGCAATGACTTCGACATCACGTGGGGGCAACGACGGCCACTGTACCTTAACGGGGGCACTTCCTTATCTCTCCATGGACAAGTCCTCCGGCTCCGGCTTCCCGTCCAAGAAGCTTACCTCTGGAAAGATCGACAGTGGCAGATCAAGTTTGTCCCCGGCAACCCTGCCGGCGCACCGTCACCACCTATAATGAAGGCAATAAAAATAAGCTTCTCATATCTTTCTTATACACATACAGGCATACATATGTAGTATGTACGTATATCTATATATGATCTTATGGTTGCAGTAGTTAAAGCAATAAATTGAACGCAAAGTGACTAATATATAATAGTTCCGTACTAGGCATTACAACTAATTTTACTTTATTTTTTTTGACTGATCGATGGGGTTTTTTTATTCTTGCATTGTGCAGCTCTTTCTTTGGGATCCACGCATGATGAGATAGATTTTGAGTTCTTGGGAAATTTGAGCGGCAGCCTTATACTGTCCACACCAATGTCTACACGCAAGGAAAGGGGTTAAAGGAACAGCAATCCAATTTGGCTACACCCCACCACTGATTTCCACACCTACTCCATCGAATGGAATCCGAGCAGCATCGAGTATGTTTCTCTCCCGCTACATGTTTCACTTCAAAAAATTGTAGACATGGTCCTACATTTTTAAATTTATACGTTAAATAAGGTTGTTGAACAAGCAGAAGGTTTGGTATGGGTGAAGTCCCACATCGAAGGGGTCAAAATATAACCCGTGTGTTTCTAAAAATAAGTAAGAAAAAAGAATAGAATCCCTACCGACATAACTTGTGGGAATGGTCATGTTCTTTTTGATGCCGGGTTTAATAGGCTTTAAAATTTACATATTTAAAGAGAGAGAGAGAGAGGGAGGGCACCAGCACACCCATACTACTTTCCTTCTGTCCATTCCATTAGTTGCCAAGCAACATAGCAAGGAGTCAGAGTTAGTGGCATTATAAATATATAGTTACATCACTATCAATAGTGATTTTGCTAACTTTTATTGTAACTATATATTCTATATATATGTGGATTTTATGTGATGGAACTCCCCATCAGGCAATTCAAGAATTTGCAGTCCCATGGGTGGGCTTCCCATCAAGCCAACCGATGTGGTTGTACTCCCCCCTGATGGGACGCCGAGGATTGGAAGTATCGGCGGGGGCCCGTGAAGTCAGATTGAGCCGGGGCCGTTCATCGCCGCCTACCGCAACTTCGCCTCCGCCGGCCTCCACATCCCATCCCAGTCACTGGACGCAGCCGCCCAGGCGCGGCTAAGGGTGCAGTAGAACTTCATGATTTACAGTCTACTGCACCGACACAAAGAGCCCCTGCTAGGGGTTTTCCTAGGAGTGTTCGCTGTAACTTTGCTTACCTTAGTACATACATATACTATGTGTAGAAGGTTTCAATTGGCATATAGGTCTACTAGGTGCTACAAAGAAGAAAATAATAGAATACATAGCTTAGCGGGCCCAATATTAAGTTCGTATCATATCATAGTCAAGGTTATTTTTTTTAAAATTAGACTATTTGAGCACCTAGTTTGTTTTTTTTTTCTTTTGCTTTCGGAGGAAAATGATTGATTAAAGCCTGTCCCTTGCAATATTTTCTTCGACCTTTCCTATATGAAAGTACTTTATTATTTTTTAATGCATATTCAAAAATAGTCACTATTTTCTTTCTTTTTTAAAAAATGGATTGAGTAATAAAATGAATCCGTCTATATGGAACACAACTCAAGATTATGAACGTCTCACATTCTAATTTTATGTCTACATAAAAATAAAGGGTTGGCAATTTGATGTTATATTTAGTTAGATTTAATAGCAATTTAAATTATATGATTTTGGTAAGTATTGTTTTTTGATCGTATGAGATATATTGTATGTAATTTTATAGTTGTTAAATAGCTATTGGACATAATTAAATTTATTGTCATATTATATTCCAGTTTTTATTTAAAAATAGCATAATAATATACCAAAAAAAACATATATTTGTAGGGAAGTAATAATGTGAAATGAATTATTTTAATTTTATAATATATGAAATTATAACTAAATCACTTACTTAATTTTTTTTACATAATTAAATATTGTGTGTTCGAACTCATTTTGTTTGCTGACACACATGCTCAATTCAGATTTTATCTCTATTATTATTGCATAGGTATATGTAGTGAGTCATTATTATACCAAGGAATCAGTCAAAGAAGTTATAACTTGTTTGGCACGCAAGAATGAAATCGGGGAGAATAGACTATTACCATGAGAATTGAATAAAATGGGAATTCGAAAAGGTGAAAAAACGATTCATTATCTTACTCATATTAGGTATATAATACCATAAAGATAATAATTATTTTGAAATTACAAATCTACCAAAAAACATCGGCCTTTCTCCCCAACCTTCCGCACCACCGCCGCTTCTCTCCTCTTCGCCCATTCGGGGTTCCCATGCCGCACACCCCATCCTCGACATTTGCACCCCCACCTCTGTCCAACCACCACCCACCCCCTAACGCCACCCCCACCCCACGTTGCTGCCGCCCAAACCCTCAGACTTCGTTCTCCTCGCTGCCCGACTTCGCTCGCTATTCGCCTTATGCCACCCAACGTATTCCCGCTCGAGCCTTCTCCACCTTTGCTCGACCGCTAGCCCGCCTAACGCCGGCCCCACTCCCATGTCCCCGCTTAACCCCTGCTTACCCAACCCCGGCTGCCCATCCGCCTCTACGCAACCCAACCCACCTCGTGGTTCCGTCCCCACCTCTACCCCTATCCCCACCCTCACAAGGCTCGGTAGCCGAGCCCCACATCCTACGTCGAACCAGGTATCGTACGGGTGCAGGGATGATGGAGGGCAAGATTGTCAACTTGATTCATCTACATAGGATAATGTTTGTAAACTTGGTAGTTTGGAGTAATCAAGATCACCCCATATTGGGGTATATGATTCCTATGATAATCAATCATTTCTTTCTTCTTTTCCACACCAAACGCTGAAATGAATAAAATTCCTTTCCTTTCCTCGTACTAGACAAGTACTTAGTCTCACATTTGGAGTTAGTGTTAGGATTCCATTTTAATTGGGTTAGATCACTGTTCTCATTGAAAGAAGTCAAAAATTGAGAACCACTCCTTTAAGACCTCAAAGTGCCCCTCTGTACTAGCACCATGATGATGTAGGATAAAATTCTTTATAGACTAATGCACTTGACCTTGCTTTAATTTCAAGTAAAAATAAGAAATTTATGGTTAAAACATTTTCGTCCACAAAAAGTCAAATATAACAAAAGACAATCAATGTCCTTGGTCAAATTGCCCAAAAATATAACCTTTACAAAATTCTCTAAAACATCTATTTAGGCGAATATGAGTTTTCCCAAATTATCCCTACAAAATATCTCATTTTGACATTTTAAATGAGAGAGAAATGGTAATTAATTAAGAGTTGAAAAACTTACGAGTCTTCAGTGCCTCGAAGATCCAACGCCTTTCAACCCGCAAACACTTCAACCCCTCCAATGTTTGACCGCCGATACTTCAACCTTCTGCCGTTTGCCACATCAACCTCACGAGATACGCTACCAACATGACACGTTTTTTAAATTACAATCAACAATCAGTCGTTCACAGCGCTTTATTGTTACCGCAAAGACAAAAATAATAATACAAATGAACAAACCATGGGTGGCCTTATAGGTGTCCCAACACCGGTCTTAATCTTTGCAATAAAAAAGACACTTGATATTGTCCTAATCTCTACATTAAAATGATGGCTGACACAACAATCAATTATGTAAGTTATGTACAATATATACAAAATGAACATCAACCTCCCCACAACTTACAAATTGTCACAAATTAAAAAAAAAAAGAAAAAGAAAAAAGGAGACAAATCACCCCACCCCTTTTCCTTTCCAACCTCTCTCCGCAACAACATTACTCTTGCTAGAAAAAGGTTGCTTAGCTACCCACTTTTACATCCCTTTTTTTCCTTTTCATAAATTTAAAAAAATGATTCTCCAAGTCCTCCATATTCCAACCAACTTCTAGCATGCTAGGTCTCCATATTCGACTACTTCTAGTGTGGTGCTATTACTAAAGTCAACAATCATCGAATTTCATCCAAGTCCGCTTTTGTGTACTTTCTCTCATGTTTTATTTTATTTTATTTTATTATTTTCATTTTTCAAAGGTATGTGCATATTTCATTTGTAGCTTTATATATTTTAATTTTTATTTCGCTTTTTTCCACATGCTGTTTGTTTGTTTTTTTTTTGTTGTATTTTATGTTATATGCAATATGAAATATGTAAACCCTCCCCCCCCCCCAAAAAAAAAAAAAAGAAAAAGAAAAGAGAGAAGTTTTAATTTACTTGCACATATCACACTTTTACTTTAAAATTTTATTAAGTTAGTTTACGTCCATCCAAAAATATAACCAAGGAGAGAAAAGAAATTAAAAAGGGGCTTAGTTTAATTTACATTAACCCAAAAAATATAAATAAAAAAATAAAAAATGAAGAAAACAAAACAATCATGTAGACCGATCATCGTAGGAGTGATAATCCTTTCTACATGTAACTAATTTCTAACCCTAATTTGGTCATGTAGACTACACATTTTAGGGAATAACAAGATCCCAAAAACAATTGGTGGCGTAATGACTCGTGTTTGGGGATTTAAGAGTTAGTCACTTGTGTGTTTTGGCATGGGCAATGACTTTTGACTATTTGGTTAGTGGGAGTCCAATGGCTGTCAGCCGAGGTCTCAAAGACAATCAAGAGCAAAGCGTCAGGAAGCCAAATTATTTTAATAGGCAAACCGATTGTTGATTTAGGACTTAATCAATGCAATCTTTGGTCGGTGTGGGATATATGATGACGTGGTCGACCGGGCATAGTGTTGATCAAGATCGACCAATGAGATTCTGTAGAGCGTGATTGATGTGAGGTGGTGTGGTTGATGCGGTCGACCTAGCATGGTGTTAGTCATGTCAATCGTAGGCGCTTCCAAAGCGGTTTTCTTCGAGTTGTCGACGTGAGAATGAGAGTTTCGACGCGCGATCAATGTATGGTCGACGTAGGTCCCAAAGTGAGTCTACAAGAGGGGGGTGAATAAACATTTTTTGTCAGGCTAATAAAAATAATAGAAGGATGATTTATGAGACTAACTATGATTGGATAATAAATGGAGAAGTGGACAAAATAGTATATGAGTTTAATGAGCTAACAGACATATTTGAGATAAGTTAATAATCTTGACGTGAAAGACCTCGTATCGTATCTTAATAGTCCAACGGATATTAATATAGAGAGATAAATACTATTTAGAATATTCAACTCGTATGTTGTTGATTGTGGACAACAACACAAAGATTAACAAGATGATTGTATTGAATCTTTGAACAAGATTTGTTGAATGCTCTTCAAAGATTGATCTTGTTTTTTGTTCTTCACGTGCACAATACCTAGAAGTATTCTTACAGCTTCTCTCACTAGCATTGGAACTATTGAGCTAATTTTTTAAAAGTTATTTTATTTTGCATGTCGAATTCAATATGTATTTTTCTTGGAGTTCCAATTTTTGCTTTTTGTGAGAGTTGATTTAGTTATGTTTTTGTGCATATGAGACATTAATTTAAGTTTCAAGTGCATGTGTATGTTGTCGTCCATCCCGACAAGCTAACTTCCGCCATTAACTTGCGGAAGTACAAAGGATGGGCCGATCCGTCAGATCCCGCAGATATATTACCCATAAGGCATGTTACATGCCCATACCGAAACTTTTGATCTTCACCATTCATCCGTAGTAAGGTTGACATTAATACGACATTTATTGCTATAATAAATGCACTTATTGTTGTGAACGGCGTGGTCAAACCGCATAAACCCTAGTTGATGCTATCGCGAGTAATGTGAGGTCGCCCCTAAAGGCAGTGACTTCAAGATCCGGTGACTCGAAGATTTGGGTCAGGCCTTGTAGTTAGGTGAAGTGATGTTTCTAACTTCGACGCAGATTAAATCCCCGCTAGTCTTTGACTCTTCGATTCTTTGAATCTTCACAAAGATATCGCTTAGGTTAAGATATGTAATACACTCTATGATACTTGAGTCTTCGCTCTTCGATTTGACTTTAAAGGTGTCATGAAGAGTTTAGTTAACCTCCCCTTGCTTTCAGGTTACGAGTCTTCAACTATATCTCCTTCGAGCCTTCGAGCTCAAGTCTCGCCGCTTAAAGTGGCTAAAACGTTTTACGACCTTCGCTCTTTGGTTTACAAACGTATGATAAGTTTTCGATTCTACGAGTCTTCTACTCTTTGTGTATTACATTTAGCCATATAAGCATATTACGTACCCGAGTCTTCAACCTTTCACCTTTGAGTTCACGAGTGTCACGCCCCAATTTCCTTCCACTTGGAAATGAGTAGTGATCGCCCATGCCCGCACCCGAAGGGACAAGGGGTTGGTGCAAGCACCTTAAAAGGACTTCTAGCACGGTAGTCGGTCCCAAACTCCGCACAATCAAGCTAACATGCCAAGGGGCATGCTCCGTTCCCAAACCATGCACACAAACACAAATTGAATAACAACATCTCATTTTATTTCATTTCAAAGACTAAATGTTCATTACAACCCGCCTGGGAAAACCCCTATGAAGCCATCAATAAAACCAAACCAAAATCCAAACACATAAAACCGTAGTACAACAAAGGAAATAATATGAAGCTTTCACCTGGGGGCCTAGCTCCTCGGCCTTCACCTACCGCCCGTAAACCCGCAAAAGAACAGTTTATAGGAGGGGGAGCAAACCACGCCAGTGAGGGATCCCGTCTCCCCGCACCCGTCCCTTTGTACAACATGCATGATATGTGTATGCTTGTGCTCGTGTTAGGCCTAAGGTTAACGCGAAAGCATCACCCAAGAAACACTCTTTACCTGAACCCGCACCGAAGGGGCGAGAGGACACCCCCGCCACCACGGCGACATGACATACCACATTCAGCGAATGTTGCATGGACACCAATGCAACATTTTCCACCCGAGTCGATATGGTCAACCACCTCCTCGGGCGCCATATCTACCCTCGTGAATGGGTGTAGACTTAGCCCACCGTCGTGAGTGCTACACCGAGACTCAAGACCACGTCCCGGCCAAATCTCAAAGGGGTCCAGCCTATTGTGCCGGCCCATATCTCGGCTCACCAAAACAGATCAACCGAACAAGATAGCATTACATCTCAACATGTAAACTCAGACAAAGATTTTACACTTTATCTCGAAGGACCAACATGGTCGATACCGATCACACACATCAGCCTCATAGGCTAAAAATCAAATACAAATCAAACACGGTACACACCCGGTCACACAGTATATCATCAAGCACTCATATACAAGGTCTCACAGGGCTTTATATTGAATACATGGCATGCGAGGCCTCACAGACATTTTATCAAACACATAGTGTGCAGACCTTAGACATTTCATCAAACACATAGTGTGCATAAACAAACCCCGGAAAATCCTCGGGCCAAATTCAACATCAAATCAACGTAACATGCCATCAAGGCCAACATCCATATAGGAGATCACACCTATATGGATTTACATATATATATATAGGTGAATATCCTAAAACAGAGGAGAGTTTGGAAGACATGAATCCCTACCTCAAGCTTTTGTCCTAACCTCCACGCTAGACAACCTCCCCACGACGCGAACCACTACGCAATAGCCCGAGACCCTCTCTCTCTCTCTCTCTCTCTCTCTCTCTCTCTACGCAGTACGGCAGCAAGGAAGAACACAAGAACCCAAACTCAAACTCAAGCCCTCCTTATATAGACACTACCCACATCAAAACGACGTAGTTTTGATTAAGTAAACCCAGGATCAAAACGACGTAGTTTTGATCACACAAGTTAGCACCTTTCCGCACCCATATAAAGCCAAAATACTCGAATTTCAACATGGTCCTTTGGAGAAAGATCATTAGAATGTCAAAACCAAGGGAACCATGCAAAAATATGGCTGCACGCCAATTTGCACGTGAATTCCCAATTCACGTGCAACTCCAAATGGACTCCAAATGCTCTCAAACTTCACCCCCAGCCTCCTTGCATCATTTAGAAGACAACCACACTTGCACGTGAATTGGACCCATATCACGTGCACCTCACATACACGTCCGTTTGGCCTGAAACTTCTGTGGTAGATAGAGGACATCATTCTAAGCATCTTTCCTTTTGCACGTGAATTCATTTGAGCCCATTCACTAGGTCAAAATCTAGAAAAACTCTACTCTAAGGCGAAACGCGGACTAACTGTGACTAACTCAAGGTACGGGTCCTTACATCCTCTCCCCTAAGACTTTTCGTCCTCGAAAAGAAAAGGTGGAATGAAAGAAAACAATCACAACCAAAGCATAGGCCTCTAACACCCTCTAGCACAAGATAAATTAATACACAACAAATCACAAATTATTTCACACATTTATACACTCCATATGGTCATAACTAGTTGGGCAAGTACCGATTATGTTGAAGTTTGATGCTTGCCTCCTCCCTCCTTCAGAGTTGTTCGGTCCTCGAACAAGATTAGGATAATGAGCACGCATCTCGCTCTCACGTTCCTGGTCTCTTCCTCCAGGCCCTCGGTGTTGCCACAACACCCGAACCAACCGAATAGTCTTACCTCGCGGCAGCCATGCTGCGCTATCTACAATACGGATGGGGGCCTCGACAACGTACACATCCTCTCCAAGATCCAGGGTACCCCAATCTAGCACGTGTATGGGATCCTGGATGATATTTCCGCAAATCGGGATACATGGAAAACATTATGAACTCGCTCAAACTAGGTGGTAATGCCAACCTATAAGCAACAGGTCCAACTCGCTCAAAATCTCGAACGGTCCAATGTACCGAGGGGACAACTTGGACCCGGGCCCCAAATCTCTTATGCCCTCTCCGTGGAGAAACACGAAGGAATACGTGGTCTCCCACCAAAAACTCCAACGGTCGGCGTCGCGATCCGCATAAGACTTCACCGCTCTGGGGTAAGAAGGCGTTGCCGAATCGGTGAACTTTTGCCGTAGCCTCCCGGACCAATTGGGGTCCTAACATAGCTGCCTCTCCGCCGCCCAACATAATGGAGACCGACACGGTCGGCCATACAATGCCTCAAACGGGGCCATCCCAATCGAAGACTTGTAATCGTTATTATAGGCAAACTCCACCAGGAGGAAGGTGGGAAGCCCATGATCCTCCAAAATCGAGTACACTAAGCCCTCAACAAGTCTTCCAATGTTTGAATGGTCCTCTCGGACTGACCATCGGTCTCGGGATGGAATGCGGTACTCAAATTAAGTCGGGTTCCCAATGCTTCCTGCAGACCTCCCCAAAACCGGGATGTAAACCGCGCATCCCCGTCTCGAAACAATAGACAAGGGTACTCCGTGCAAGCGGACAATTTCATCAACATACAACCGGCTTAACGTGCCGATAGAGTCGCGCTCTCGAATTGCCAAGAAATGGGCCGACTTAGTTAAGCGGTCCACTATGACCCAAATCATGTCCTTTCTCCCCAAGTTGTAGGAAGTCCCGTCACGAAGTCCATGGTAATATGCTCCCACTTCCACTCGGCCTACGTGTAAAGGCCGCAATTGACCCCGGTGGTCGTTGGTGTTCGCGCCTTCACTTGCCGACAGGTAAGGCACCTGGAAACAAACTCGCTACACTCCGTTTCAGCCCCGGCCACCAATCGTGCGTGAACGGCATGATACATCTTAGTTTCTCCTGGATGTACAGCCAAACGGGAATGATGAAATTCCTCAAAGACATCCTCACGCAAGGGAGGTGGTACTATCGACGCCCTCGAAATTTCAGCTCATGCTCAACTCCTTCGTCCGGTCCTCCGACAGCTCTCCGCCTCTATCTCAGGCCGGATCACCTCACGATCCATGTCGCTTAACTGTCCCTCACGGACACGCCGATACAACTCTGGTATCACGGTGAGAGGACACAGGATAGGTCCATCATCTTCGAAAGCAAGTTGCACCTGGAATCGCTAACCGCTCCATCATTTTCCATTCTCTCATGGAAACCTCGCCTTTTCCCTTTCTACTTGGAGCGCGTCGGCTACTAAATTTCCCTTTCCAGGCGTGTAGGAGAGCGTGAAGTCAAACATTTGGAGTACTCGACCCACCTCCGTTGGCGCAAATTTAGGTCTCTCAGGTGAAGATATACAGTAGGCTTTTGTGGTCGGTATATACCACAAATTTCTCTCCCAACAGGTAATGTCGCCAAGACTTCGGGCAAAAATAACCGCGCTAACTCCAGGTCGTGTGTTGGGTAGTTTTGCTCATGGGACTTCAGTGTCGCGAGCCATATGCTATGACTTGGCGCTCTTGCATCGAACACACCCGGTCCAACGCGAGACGCATCACAATACACCTCGAATGGCACTCCCTCCTGCGGTAGACTCAACACCGGTGCAGTAGTTAGGCGAGTCTTCAACTCCTCGAATGCCTGCCGGCACTTGTCCGTCCACTCGAATTTGGCTCCCTTCCGTGTAAGAGCTGGCATAGGTGCCGCCAACCGAGAAAACCCTTCCACAAAACGCCGGTAATACCCTGCAGACCCAAGAAACTCCGGATCTCAAAAACATTTGTGGGCCTCTTCCAAGATGCTACGGACTCAATCTTGGTTGGGTCCACTCTAACTCCTTCGGCAGATACTACATGCCCAAGAAAATGCACCTCTCGCATCCGAAGTCACACTTGCTAAATTTAGCATACAAGTGATGATCTCGTAGTGCTTGTAGCACCACGGCCAAGTGCTCCTCATGCTCACCTTTGGGTTTTGGAGTATACAAGGATGTCGTCAATGAATACCACCACGAAGGAATCCGGGTATGGGGCAAATACCTGATTCATTAGATGCATGAACACGGCAGGTGCTTCGTGAGCCCAAAAGGCATCACTAACCACTCATAGTGTCCGTACCTGCACCTGAACGCCGTCTTAGGGATGTCCTCGCTCCTGACCCTCAATTGGTGATATCCCGAACGCAGATCGATTTTTGAGAACCACCGTGCTCCACTCGCTGGTCGAATAAGTCATCAATCCGCGGCAAAGGGTACTTGTTCTTTACCGTTACTTGATTCAGCTTCCGATAATCAATGCAAAGTCGCAACGAACCATCGGCCTTCTTAGCAAACAAGACCGGTGCACCCCATGGTGAGGTACTAGGACGGATAAAACCTTTATCTCCCGGTTCCTTTATCCGCTCGAAGCTCCCGCAACTCGAGCGGGTCCCATCCGGTATGCTACTAGTGAGATGGGTCCCACCCCTGGCAACGGTTCAATCGTGAACTCGACACTTCGTGTGGAGGCAACTCCAACAACTCCCCAGGAAAGACATCCCGGAAATTCTCGACTACATCTGGCCACACCCTTTTCTCCAAGTTACCTTCCTCCTCAAAGGTTAGGGTGGCAAGCCTATGGGTAATATTGCCCCATAGCTCCCTCGTCGGTCCAGCTCTCCCGAAAGATCCCTATCCCATTCACCCACTAGGATACGGGAAGACCCTGTGGGTGTAGTAAACGATACTCGTCGCCTATAGCAGTCAATCTTAGCCTGAAAGGCCATCAACCAGTCCATCCCCAGAATCAAACTAAAGGTCCTCATGGGCATTACGTACAAATCAAATGAGAGGTCAACCTCTCCTATCGTAAGCGCACACTCTCGACACATTTGGTGGATCAACTCCACTCCTCCCATTGGGGACTCGACCCTCGGAGGTCTATCGGCCTCCACACAATCAAGTCCAAGGCTCTCCACCAAGGACTTAGCAATCGGGGAGCACGAAGCTCCAGGTATCAAACAATGCAAAGAACAACGGTGCGGGATATTAGAATAGTACCTCGAACCACCGAAGGTCCAGCTCCACCTTCCTCGGAGGGTGATGGTAAATCCTCCATTTCAGCTGGTGTTGAGGTAAGCGCGAACACTCTGCCTTGGCTTGCCCCACCACCGGCCTCACTTGCCTTCCCTTTTGCTCCTGCTGCCGTCCACCGGGACGCCCTCCGATCCTCCTTGTGGTTGCCTCTCCCCCGTGTGGCCTAGTGTGACCGGAACCAGCTCGACCGGCCTTGCCACGAATGTGCTGGCTTTGGGGTCGGGGCCTGAATTGGGTTCCACCCTTGCTCCCTTGTGCTTAAGCTTCCGGCTCCCGGTTGTTCCCCTTGCTGAAACACACCTTGCTGATGTGTCCCACCTTCCCACGGTAAATGACACGTCAAGTGCTGCTTGGGGCACTCACGTTGACGTGCCCTGACATGCCACAACAGGTACACCCGCTTGGGAAGTTCCAGCAAAGACTCCCCTGTCCTCCAAAGTAACGGGATCCGGGCGGAGCCATTGAAGCTTGGCCCCCATCCTTGGGAAAAGTCCCACTCCCGGACTCAACCTTCTCGCCTCTTGGTATCACCGTGCTTGTCGCGCGCGCTCTGCCCCATCCGCTCCTGGTGAGCCTGTCTTCCCTCCTCTAATCCTCTCTCAACAATCTTGGCGGTGTCCACGACTTCAGGATAGGTCTTCGGTCGCAAGATCTCCACCCTTTGCTTCAGGGCAGGTTTGAGACCCATGGTAAACTTATGGGCCTTCAGGTCCTCCCTTGATATTGCTTCTGGAGCAAACCGACTCAGCCCCGAAAATCTCGCTCATACTCGCTACTGAGCGCGATCCCTGCTTCAAGCCGCCGAACTCCTCCCGCTTCGCCACCGCAATGACTCTGGAAAGAACTCCTCATGGAACAGCTGGAGGAACTCATTCCAGGCCATGGTCTCCATATCCCGGCTTCCTGAGATGCTAAGCCACCATTCCAAGGCTTCCTCCTCCAACTGCCGGACTGTTAGTCTCACTTTGTCTTCCTCCCGGGTCGAAGAAAGGAGAACACATGCTCGATCTGCCGCAGCCGGTGCTCTGCTCCTAGAGGTTCGGCTCCTCCCTTGAACCTTGGTGGATGTTCCTTTCGGAACTGCGTCAACACGTCTCCCTCTTCCCGCCTCACCGGCACTTCCTGCCTACACGGAGGTTCCGCCTCACGGGGTGGAGGGGGTGGCACCGGCCTGTCGTGCCATCATCTCCTGACGCACCTCGTTTAGGATCTCTCCCCCGAGGTCCTCACGCATGCCTTGCACGTTCTCACTTAGGGCCCGGACTTGGGCCATGATCCGCTCCAGGGGATCATCGCCCTCTACACGTTGTCCTCTTCCCTCTCCAGGACGGGCGGAAGATTCATCTTCTACAACTGGAGTAGCTCGGGTTACTTTCCTAGGAGGCATCGTCTACATAATTTAAACCAAACTAGGATCGGCTTCTCTCAAGCTCTACACACCCTCATCCCCATGGGCCATGAGGTACTCAAGCAACATTTTACATTTAAACACACAGGAAAATCACAGAAGTACACAGCGGCAATTCATAGCAACAAGTCTCAACAAAAAATCACCGAATTTCACAAAGAACAAGTTTCAAAGAACATAGCATGTCCAATCACAATGCTCATACTGAAATTAAACTAGTGCTCTAATGCCAATGCATGTATGCACCCTCAACCCAAATGCAAGTGCCCTACTCCTTGGTCTAACTACCCCCGAGTACACCCCAGAAAACCAGATAGGACCACGTTGATCGGGCGTGTCCTATACCGCCTCCCAAGAGTCTCAAGCGACCCAGGCCTCCCCACTATCCTAGGTCCACTAGACCATGAACTATCGCTTTGATACCATATTGTCACGCCCCAATTTCCTTCCACTTGGAAATGAGTAGTGACTGCCCATGCCCGCACCCGAAGGGACAAGGGGTTGGTGCAAGCACCTTAAAAGGACTTCTAGCACGGGTGCTGTCCCAAACCTGCACAATCAGGCTAACATGCCCAGGGGCATGCTCCTGTTCCCAAACCATGCACACAAACACAAATTGAATAACAACATCTCATTTTATTTCATTTCAAAGACTAAATGTTCATTACAACCCGCCGGGGAAAAACCCCTATGAAGCCATCAATAAAACCAAACCAAAATCCAAACACATAAAACCGGAGTACAACAAAGGAAATAATATGAAGCTTTCAGCCTCGGGGGCCTAGCTCCTCGGCCTTCACCTACCGCCTGCTAAACCCTGGCAAAAGAACAAGTTTATAGGAGGGGTGAGCAAACCACGGCTCGAGGGGATCCCGTCTCCCCCCGCACCCGTCCCGCCGTACAACATGCATGATATGTGTATGCTTGTGCTCGTGTTGTGCCTAAGGCTAACGCAAAGAAACATCACCCAGTAAACACTCTTTACCTGAACCCGCACCGAAGGGCAGAGGACACCCCGCCACCACGGCGACATGACATACCACATTCAGGCGAATGTTGCATGGACACCAATGCAACATTTTCCACCCGAGTCGATATGGTCAACCACCTCCTCGGGCGCCATATCTACCCTCAGGAATGGGTGTAGACTTAGCCCACCGTCGTGAGTGCTACACCGAGACTCAGGACCACGTCCTGGCCAAATCTCAAAGGGGTCCAGCTATTGTGCCTGGCCCATATCTCAGCTCGGTCTCAAACAGATCAACAGAACAAAGATAGCATTACATCTCAACATGTAAACTCAAGACACAGATTTACACTTTATCTCAAGAAGGACCAACATGGTCGGATACCGATCACACACATCAGCCTCATAGGCTAAAAATCAAATACAAATCAAACACGGTACACACACCAGTCACACAGGTATATCATCAAGCACTCATATACAAGGTCTCACAGGCTTTATATTGAATACATGGCATGCGGGCCTCACAGACATTTTATCAAACACATAGTGTGCAGACCTCTTAGACATTTCATCAAACACATAGTGTGCATAAACAAACCCGAAAAATCCTCAGGCCAAATTCAACATCAAATCAACGAACATGCCACCGAAGGCCAACATCCATATAGGAGATCACACCTATATGGATTTACATATATATATATAGGTGAATATCCTAAAACAGAGGAGAGTTTGGAAGGACATGAATCCCTACCTCAGAGCTTTTGTCCTAACCTCCACGCTAGACTGACTCCCCACGACGCGAACCACCACGGCAACGACCCGGAGACCCTCTCTCTCTCTCTCTCTCTCTCTCTCTCTCTGTCGGCTGCAGCAAGGAAGAACACAAGAACCCTAAACTCAAACTCAAGCCCTCCTTATATAGACACTACCCACATCAAAACGACGTAGTTTTGATTAAGTAAACCCAGGGATCAAAACGACGTAGTTTTGATCACACAAGTTAGCACCTTTCCGCACCCATATAGGCCAAAATACTCGGAATTTCAACATGGTCCTTTGGAGAAAGATCATTAGAATGTCAAAACCAAGGGAACCATGCAAAAATATGGCTGCACGCCAATTTGCACGTGAATTCCCAATTCACGTGCAACTCCAAATGGACTCCAAATGCTCTCAAACTTCACCCCTAGCCTCCTTGCATCATTTAGAAGACAACCACACTTGCACGTGAATTGGACCCATATCACGTGCACCTCACATACACGTCCGTTTGGCCTGAAACTTCTGTGGTAGATAGAGGACATCATTCTAAGCATCTTTCCTTTTGCACGTGAATTCATTTGAGCCCATTCACTAGGTCAAAATCTAGAAAAACTCTACTCGGAAGGCAAAACTGTGACTAACTGTGACTAACTCAAGGTACGGGTCCTTACAACGAGTCTTAGTTTTATTTATAGACTGACAGTTTCTTCTAAGTAACTATCTTCGACTCTTCGAGTCTACGACTGTTCAAGTCTTCGAGTCTCAGTTACATTTTATGTTCTGTCAATCCCTCAAGTTCCATAGTCTTAACTCTTCGACCTATGAGTCTTCGAGTTTTAGAGTCATTATGAGTTGATAGATTCTGCAATTGAGTATCTTTGACCCTTCGACTCTTTAAGTCTCTGAGTCTCAGTGTTAACTTATGGTCTGTTAGCTTTCATTAAGGTATTTTGTTGGTCCCTAGAGCCTAGAGGGGGGTGAATCTGCTCTAATTGAAAACTCTTTATTCGTCTCTGGCACAACACTTATCTGGTTAAACGATAAAATTAGTGTGGAAGATAACCAGATAGTAAAAGTATTTTGTTTTATTATCAAAAGATAAATACAACAAAATAGTAGCAGGTTAAAGCTAATGAAGCTTTTTCGATCTACCTGAAAACTCTCTTACACTCTGTTTATAATAACTCACACACTAGCCAAATAAATCTCTAAAAGCTCTTTTACATGTATATGCATCTTTTAAAATATATAAGTCTCAATATATATAGCCATCCATTGGAAAGAATTCTTGGAACATGATCTTCCGAGCACCGTGTAGCATTGAATGTTCCTCGGAAATCTCTTTGCCTTAATTGCTACTGATGTGGAGTTCAAGATCTTTGGTTTGTAAAACATAAGTATCTTCGCATTATCCCAATTTCAATTAAAGCTTTGTCCACATCTCTGTGTGTTCCACATGTAAGATAATTTATATTTTCAACAAGTTTGTCTTACATCGGGACACAACGAGTCGATGACTTTAAATACAAAGGTAATAAGTTAAAGTTGTTGGATCAAATTTTGGGTTTGATCCAATAATCTCCCCCAATTATGGATATGCCATAACCTTTTGTAATCTGATCTGGCAAGTGAAGCAAAAAGATAACATACAGAAATAAAGGATAACTTCCATTTTCCATTTATTCAGCAACATCAGTATAATTCATCCTTGATACAAACTTTTCATTAAGGTACATAAGGCTTACTATACTTGAAGATCATCGTTGTTGCCTTCTCTCTAAGCTCCATTGTTTGCTCCAATGTATAGTTGCAGATCTTGTTCCAATCTTTATCCACCTTTATAAACGATTTGATGAAGAAGCAGACAAAGGCTCCACAGCTATCTCCATCGGCCTGTTGTGGTACTTGCTTCTTGTTCTAGACTGCCGCCTTTAGCTTTTCAGTTGGAGTCAAGGGAGTCTGGCCCATTTCTTCATAGAACCCGGATTGCTTTACCGCTTCAGTCAGTCGAAGACGCAATGGTTCCCATTGATTCTTTCTAATGTTGTTATCCACAACCTGATGAGAATCAATCAAGATCAACTGCCTTGGACGGAATCAGAAAAGTAACCAGCATGAAGTGCGGCGTCAAGATTTGGTACAAAATGAGGATAGTTAAAAGATTTTTCCAAGGTTTGTTGTCCTCAACGGTCCGTCGATGAAGGTTCGGATGAGGACTACTTCTGGAAGGTAACCCTTAGACCAACATGGCAAGATATCAAACAAGTGTCCGTCCTTGTACAAAGACGGAAACAACCTCATCTCCACGTTAACTGCCCGAGAGAAGTTGTCTATGTCTTCTGTAGTAAACAAACCCTTCTCAGAACGTAGAGTCTGAATATCTTTTGGGAAGAAGGAGTACAAATTAGATAAGCACCTTCACTAGGCAGTGGACTTGGCATACTTCTTCATTTCATGGAAAACACTTACATCCGCATCAAGAGGATCACGATCAGCGTATGATGGTAGGAAGGTGTCAGCATGGATGGAGAGGTCAAAGGAGGAGCTACACTTGGAGGAGCTAGGCTGAGAGAAATGGCTGCGTTTGGGGATAGTAACTCCCGAAAGCAGTGTAGATGCAAGCTGCGTCTTAGCACGAGCTGAGGAAGATGTAGGAGGATCAAATGACATGTTCTCCCCCATTTTTGAAGATCGTCGAGGAGTGGTAGGAGGATGAGCCATCGTGTGCGTCAAGTCCACGAAGGAAGTAGACTGAGAATGCACGTACGAGGCAATGAGATCCATCTTTTACTCAATGGAAGTGGATGAGTCAGTGAGGGCGGAGAGGAGTTGGGCGCCGAGAGCATCAACCTTGACGGCGATGGTGGAGATTTGGGCGCTCTGGGCATGGGCGTAACGGTCCAGCTGAGTAGAGGGCACAACATCGAAGTGAACCGTGCCGAAAGAGGCATGCCCAAGCACTAACTCCGAGGCTTTGGAGGACTCCCCTGCAGGAATAGGTGTAGGAGTGCATTGGGCAGAGGAGTCAGCAATTGGAGGAAGGGGTGTGTCAGCAGCAGTAGCAGAGGGGGCATCCGGAGCATCAGATGTATCCGGAGCAGCAAAGCCACTTTGACCAAAGAGGTCAACAACGGGGATGGCTGTAGCAGGAGAAGCGGGCCTGGCCTCAGCAAGGGAAGGAACCCATGCGTCATGGGCCGGTCCGGAGGTAACAACAAATGGAACGTCCGGAATGTTGGGCTGGCGTAAGGAAGCCGTGATCCAAACTCTAGACGATCATTTCCTCCGGGGTCTTGGTATGGCGAGTGTAATACACCCGGAGGTCGTTATCGGGCATGGTGGATGTGCAGGCGAGGCTGACACGGAACCAGAGGTTCGTCAAGATGTCGGCGGGGAGATGGTCAAGGTAATCTTGAGGCTGAGGAAGCGGGGGCAAAGGTGCTTCCGAAGGAGACGGAGGGACATCATCCACCGCCGCGAGAACAACAAAGATCAATAGCGGCAGCAAGAGCAGGAGAGTCGGGTGCGGGGACATCAACAACAGAAGGTCTGGAGAAACATCCGAGGTAAGCTTGGCGTGACAGCCCCGCAACCTCGGATGGGTAGGCGCGAATGCTGTTCTGGGAGGCTCGGGAGATGGAGGGTGCAACTACGAACCGAATGATAACGTGCATTTATGCCGTTATTCTTGTATATATTTAAGGTAGTAAAGAGCATGTTTTGAGCCTAAATTGGACCATAATGCATAGATATTTGCTCTAAAACCTAGGAAGATACTATTTGCCTATATATATATGTGTGTGTTTTTGAGCTGTTTTGGCAGGTTTTTTAGGCAATTTTTTCTCATGGACATCAGCCAAATCATTGTATTGACTAAATAGGGAACTTGTGACAATAGAGGGCAGCCTAAGGAGGCAGAAATAAAGTGCACGTGATATGGGGCCTTATCACGTGCAAGTATATTAATGCATGCCTGGCTTCTACATGATTCCAGGAAGCTGGGGGAAGAATTTCATATCATTTCGAGTTGCACGTGATATGGGGATATCGCGTGCATTATCACGTGCAAGCCTGTGTTTGCACAGTTCCCTTTGTTTTGTGATTCTGATGACTTTTCCCTAAAGAACCTTGGCTTAATTTGGCTTGGTTTGAGCTATATTGTACTTTTGAGGTGGATTTTGAGTCATTAACCAAAACTACATAGTTTCACTCCTGCGATGCCAGTTGGCGGTTAGGGCACATCTCTAGCTTCACCTGCACCCTATAAAAGGGGGGAAGAACATCTCTTACAAGAGGTATCCCTGGACCCTAGATGAAATTGAGAGAATGGGGCTGACAAAAATCACCTTGAAGGCCGGGATTGCTTCTTTGGAACCGAAGATCGTAGCCGGGGGTTTGGGTCTATCTTGCACCTGGAGGGAGGAAGCTACCTTAAAACTCACTTTTTCTCCTATTTTAACTACTGTATCTTATGGATTTTTCCGTAACCTTCAGGCATGTGTGAGCAGTTCTTAAATTCTAGGGGGAGCAATGCAGCCCTCCTATCTTGTAATACCGATTTTGGGTTAATTCCGGGTTTGTTTATGTGAATCCTTGCATGCTTTAAGATTCTTATCTTCACTTTATAATCCGGGATGTGCACTTTTAGTTTTCTTAGTCCTAGTCTGGGACGGATCCTAAGATTCTTGACATACACATGTTTGGTGTGGCCATTATCCTTGCATTTGTATGATTTATTGGTTGTGTAAGCTGCTATAGTGATGACCATTCATGCAGTAAGCCTTTAGAAGGTCTGACAATGACCATTGCAGAACCTTGGTTGATAAGTAGCTTGCATCTCAGTCAAACAGACTAAAGAATAGCTAAATCAGTAGAAACAGTGTAGGGTTGGTGAATTTGTGGCCCTAGATACCTTAATTTTGAAATATCAAATCCAAAACAATCTCTACATCATTAAAAACATTAGTTTATAAATTTAAAAACACAAAAAGTAAGCTAAAACATTTTCTAGAACTTGAGTAAATTGATGATTTGATCAAAAACTAGAAAACTTGGTTAATCCCTGTGGGTTCGACCCCTTACATACTGCTATGCTGAGTAGTTAATTTAAGGGAACTAAATTTGTTGATCCCTTGGAGCCTAGATGGGGGTGAATAGGCTCTTATCGAAGCTCTTTCGAAACTCTTTGGCACAACACTTATCTGGTCAAGAGATAGAAACAATGCGGAAGATAACCAGATAGTGGAAGTATTTTGTTTTATTATCAGTATGATAAGTACAACAAAATGAAAGCAGTCTAAAGCTTGAAAGCTTTTAGACCTACTTAACAACTCTTTAATACTCTGTTTATAAGTACACACTCACTAGCCTCTTTGATCTCTATAAGCTTTAGTACATGCACACTCTTTTTGTTTACACAGAAGTATATTTTTATAAATATACAAGTAGTGCTATTTATAGTGACATCCTCAAGAGACAACCTCAGAAATTGTTGTTCCGGATATTGTGCGCATTTACTGTCTCTCAGAAATCTCTCTACATTAATTGCTGCGGATGTGGTCTTCAAGATCTTGGGTTTGTGATGTTTAAGATTCTTTGTAAGTTCCCAAGTGAAGTTAGGGCCGTGTTCACATATCCGAATGATCCACGTGTAAGATGCTTTAGGTTCTCAACAAGTTTGTCTTACATCGGGAAACAGCGAGCTGATGACTTTGATCACGAAGAGATAAGTTGAAGTAGCATCTTCTTGAATCCGGTGTAACGTTCCTTACTCCGTGCTTAAATTAAGCTCGGATCCTTACTCCGTAATACTGGTTGCTTACTCCGTATCAATTTGGTGCTGGAATCCTTGTTCCGAGTAAGCGCTTCCTTACTCCGTAAGAGAAGGACGGAGTGCTTACTCCGCATCTGCGCTTCCCTTACTCCGCAACTAGTTTCCTTATTCCGCATGAGTTAAAGGAACGGATGGCTTACTCCGTATCAGCACATCCTTACTTCGCATGAGTGAGTGGTTCGGATTCCTTACTCCGCATCTAGCTTCCTTACTCCGCATCTAACTTCTTTACTCCGCATCTAATAAAAACTTAAGTCCTTATTCCGTAGAAGTACTTCCTTACTCCACATGTATGGAAGACTCGGATTCCTTACTCCGTGTCTTCTGTACTTTAGTTCAGTTGAGTGGAAGACTTATCTTTTTAACTTCGCGTTGACTCTCTTATTCCGTGCGATTTTGTAGACTAAGATTCTTACTCTGCATCTTTCTAACTTAGTCATTTGAAGTATTAGGTGCGAATTTCTTAGTCCGTAGCTTTTAGGTTCTTACTCCGCACGAATGATCCTTATTCCGTATGAGACAAAGACTTGGTTATATACCAAGTGTTTGACGACACTCATTTTTACCTGGATCAGGATTATATATCCCGTCCTTAGCTTTGCTTACACGAGTGTAGATCCGGATGAAAGTCATATCTTCTGCAATGACTTAAGATAAAACAACAAAGGTCTCAGATCAAATTACATAGAGCTTTTTCAGCATTATCCAAATTCTAGGCTTGATCCAACAATCTCCCCCAATTATGGATATGCCCAAACCCTTTGTAATCTGATCTGGTAAGCAATGCAAAGAGATAACAACAGAAAAGAAATTACACTCATTTCCATTGATCAATAATAAAGTACAATTCAGCCTTTACACAGAGTTTTCATTAAGGTACATAAGGCTTACTATACTTGAAGATCATCGTTGCAACCTTCTCTCTAAGCTCCATTGTTTGCTCCATTGTGTAGGCTTGGATGTTGTTCCAGTTTTTATCCACCTTGACAATAGATTTGATAAAGAGACAGACAAAAGCTCTGCACTATCTCCATCAGGCTGTTGTGGCACTAACTTCTTGCTCCGACCGTCGCCTTCGACTTTTTAGTTGGACCCAACGGAGGTAGGCCTCTTTCTTCATAAAGGCCCGATTGCTTTATGGCTTCCAGGTCGGATGAATACGCAGAGGCTCAAATTGATTCTTTCTAACATTTTGCTCCACAATTTGATGGGAATCAATTAAAATCAGTGCTTAGACGGAATCATAAAGACAACCAGCATGAAGTGCGGCATCATGACCCAGGTATGGAATGAGGACAGATTGCGAGTCTTCCGGGGAGTGCTATCTTCGGTAGTTCCGTTTATGAAGGTCTGAATATTGGCTAAGTCTGGAAGATACCCTTCATTCCAACAAGGCAAGATGTCAAACATGTGTCTATCCATGTATAGGGATGAAAACAGCCTCATCTCCATCTTAAGTGCCCGAGAAAAGTTATCTATGTCTTCGTGGTGAGTAAACCCGTCTCGAACGAATAGTGCTTATGTCTTGAGGAGAGAAGGGGTACAACTCAGATATACATCTTCTCTCGGCATTTGACGCGGCATACCTGGCCATAGCATTAAAAACACTTCCATCCTCATCAAGGGGATCAAGATCCGCGTATAATGGGAGGAAGGTGTCAGCCGCTGCAGATGGAGTGGTCGAATGAGGAGCTGCTCTAGAGGAGCTAGGCTGAGAGAAGCGGCTGCATTTGGGGATGGTAACCCCTGGAAGCAGTGAGGATGCAGACCGCTTTTTGTCAGCACGAGAGGAGGAAGGTGCAGGAGAATCAGATGACACTTTCTCCCCCGGTTGGGCAGATCGACGAGGGACGGGAGGAGGACGAGCCATCGTGTGAGCCAAGTCCACAAAAGAGGTGGACAGGGAATGGATGGACGAGGCTATAAGGTCCATCTTTTGCTCGATGGAGGTGGAGGAGTCGGTTAAAGCGGAGAGGAGTTGGGCACCAAGAGCATCAACCTTAGCGGCGATGGCAGAAATTTGGGCGGTTTGAGCTTGGGCGTGACGGTCTAGCTAAGCAGATAGCACAACATCGGAGTGAACCATCCCAATTGAGGCACGTCCAAACGCCAACTTCGGAGCTTTGGAGGACTCCCCGGAAGGAATAGGGGCAGGTGTGCGCTGGGCAGATAAGTCGGTAGGAGTAGAGGGGACGTCAGCAGCAGTAGCAGAGGGGGCATCCGGAGCAGCAGAGCCACTATGACCAGAAAGGGCAACGACAGGGATGGCGTCTGCAGAAGAGACGGACCGAGCCTTAGCAGGGGAAGGAACCCGTGCGTCATGGGCTTGTCCGGAGGAGACATCAAAGGGAACCTCCGGAATGTGGGCAGGCGTGAGAAAGCCATGATCCAGATTCCAGACGATCATATCCTCCGGGGTGCTGGTGTGTTTGGCATAAAACACCTTGAGGTCGTCGTCGGGGATGGAGGCTGTGCAGGCGAGGCTAAAATGGAACCATATGTCCGTCAGGGTGTCGGTAGAGAGATAGTCTAGGTAGTCTTGAGGTTGAGGGAGAGGAGGCAAGGGAGCTTCCGGAAGAGATTCCGGGACATCAGCGACGGCAGTGGCAACGGCAGTATCAATTGCGGTAGCAACAGCGGAAGTGGAGGGAGTGGGGACATCCGCAGCAGATGGTGCTGGGGAAACAACCTTAGGTAAACTGGGCTGAGATGGTCCCGCAACCTCAGAAGGGTCGGCACGGACGCTGTGCTACGAGGCTTTAGAGATGGAGGGAGCAGCAACGGACCGAATTCGGGAGGACCGGTGAGCAGAGCTGACTTCGGGGGCACGGCTGTCGGAGGGGTCACCAACAGAGCTGCCTTGTTGTTCCGAGGCAGGAAGAAGACGGAGAGCATCCGAGGGACAGCGTGCTGTCATGTTTCCATCAGGCGTAAGATGGCGAAGATAATAAGCCCGAGGGAAAGGAACGACATCATATCGGGCAAAATGGGCCAGATGTAGATGTCAAGGCGATCCTGAGTATCCGCCCAAAAGAGTGGTTCTTTGGACCGTTCTTCAGCAGCCGAAATAAGAAGGTCCCCCAGTCCATCGGGAGATGCTCAAAGACTCTGTACATAGCCAAGAGAAGGTCGTACGGGATGGAGTCCAAAGTAATGGTACGAGCCAGGAGGCAGCGGCTCAATATTGTCACCATACACCGATAGCGACCGTGAAAAGTCTTCATTTTGTACTCCTTCCCCTTATAGGAGCAACCCATGGAAACAACCATTGGCTCGGTATCCGGTCGCCGAGGATCACCGGGAGGAAGGTTGAGAGCGGCACGGAGAACGTCGGGGGTGATCAAGATGGATTCATCACAGACGTAGGAGATAATGGAGTCGGTGGTACAGCGGATCCGTTGATAGAACTCACGGATGTCTTCAATGAGAAGGTCAATAGGATTGGAGACTAGGTTTAGGATGTGAGAGGCTTCCAGAAGTGGGCGAAGTTCCAGAAGCCAAGCTAGAGGATCGGAGATAGCACGCCAATCAACCAGATGGCCGGGATTAATGCCGGAAAGAGAAGTTTTGGGTGCCATTGAGAGAATGATTGAGAGGAGAAGGAGGTGAGGTCTTGGGGATTGGAGGAGCGACGAGGGTTTTAGGGATTTGGAAGATGTAAAACTCGCGTTGCGCAGGAATGTCCAGGATATATAAGACCGAGTCCGTAAATGTCATCGGGTCTAGGGATTGAGCGAGTGGGGCAGTGAACCGCTTGACATGCTGATGTCATGAGTCTTGAGAGCGGCGCGCCTCCGGATATAGAGATGACGTGGAGACGGCATGACCAGGGAATGATAACAGCTGTTTGCCTTCTTTAGGAAGTGTGTGCATCCCGAGACATGCATTTAATGAGCCATCATTATTCCTCCTCAAAAGCACGCGATAGATAATAAGACACGATTCATTGCGATTTGAGAGTTCCAAGAGTCTAGAGGAATGAACCGACAATCATCCGGAGTAAATGATATCCGAGATAAGATCATCCAGATGAAAAGTAGACCGTGTTCGGAGAAACAGAGTGTGGAAAGAGAGACGTAGATTCCTTTGCTGTCTTGAAGTCGAAGAGAAGAGAAGTTCCACAACACTTCAAATCCGAGACTATAGACAAGATATATCGATAAAGGTGCAAAGAGAATCTGTACCTGTAGCTTCACGAAAATAAACTAAAAGAACACAAGCTTAACAGGGGAGAATTAGTACGGATATCACGATATAGTCGATTGTAGAGGAACTGAATCCGAACTAATGAGAAACAGAACTTCATGCATTGAAAGGAAATGTAAAAGACACATACAAACAAGAGAATGATCACTGTTACTGACTCAAGGCATATGTTAGATAATAAACACACAAGTTCATATTTAAAAATAGCGATACCGTCCTGTTGAACACCGTAGCTAAGATAATTAAAAATCATATGATTTGTCCAACTTAGGTGTCACGCCCCAGATTTCCAACCCGAGGAAACCGGTACGTGACTCCCCATTCACCCACACGGAGGGCGATGGGGTTGGACTACTGGATGCCACACAAGCAAGTCTAACAATTACAATAAATCAAATAAGCCACATCTTTATTTAATTCCAAAACATCAAAGGTTCACAAAACAACCAAGTCCCTGATTAGAGTTCAATCCCTTAGTACATTCCCCTCCCTGGGGTTACATAAATCATAAAAGTACATTACTGAAATGAACAATAAAGTGGAGAGGGTCTTCCACCTTGGTGTATCCACCTAACGCCTGTAAGTCCCTGGAAAACAAACAAACACAGTAGGAGGGGTGAGCAACCACGGCTCGGTAGGGATCATGTCTCCCCAACCCATCCCATGTTCCTAGCATCTACATGCCATGTGTACAAGTGCGGTGTCGTGATACAATAATTTCAACAGACATAATAACAACCACATCAACAATTTACAATCTTCCACTGCCACACAAGGCTAACACTTTAACCACAAGTGATTTAACCGCCTCTTCAGGCCAAGTTATTTAACCGCCTCTTCAGGCCAAGTGATTTAACCGCCTCTTCAGGCCAAGTGATTTAACCGCCTCTTCAGGCCACTGGTTTAACCGCCTCTCAGGCAAAGTTATTTAACCGCCTCTTCAAGCCGATACCACGGTCAAGCACACAACACACATGGTCACTCAAGCATACAACCAAACACTTGGTGTGCACCCGTTCACAAGCGCACAAATCCAACCATTCAGGCCATAGAGCAAACATCCAGCATACATACATACACTAAACCACAAGTCCAGTCACACGGACATATTACCAAACACTTAATGGGCATATACACACAACTAAGTTCACACAGGCATTTCATCAAACATGTAGCAGGCATGTCATACAGGCATTTTATCAAACACTTTTCATGCATCACACAAACACCAGAAACACCAAAATCGCCATTGAAGGCCAACATTCATATAGGAGGTCACACCTATATGAATTTACATATAAATAATATAACAGATATAACCCATATTCTGCCCTAGGAGCCTAGGACAGAGGAGGATTTAGGAAGAACAGAATCCCTACCTCAGGTAAGACGCAACAACACGGCAACAGTCTGATCCCAAGCCGAACGCCGTCCTCCCCACGCAAGACGCTCCGGCAGAACTCCAGCAACTCTCCTTCCCTCTCTCCCTCTCTCTGCGACGGCTGGTGGAGCAACAAACCCTAAACCTAAAACAGTGGGGCTTCTCCTCCTTATATAGACAACACAACATCAAAACAACGTAGTTTTGATTAAGTGAATCCCAGCATCAAAACGACGTAGTTTTGATTACACAAGTTAGCACCTTTCCGCACCCATATAGGCCAAAATACTCAGAATTTCAACATGGTCCTTTGGAGAAAGTTCCTTAGAATGTCAAAACCAAGGGAACCATGCAAAAATAAGCCTGCACGCCAATTTGCACGCCAATTCCCCAATTGGCGTGCAACTCCAAATGCACTCAAACTTCACCACAAGCCTCCTTGCATCTTGTAGAGGCCTGAGAAGCAAAAATATGCTTGCACGTGAAATGGGTGAATTCACGTGCAGCTCCAAATGCTCTGAAATTTCTGTGGTGGATAGAGGACCTCATTCTAAGAAACTTTTGTTCTTGCACGCCAATTGTTTGAGGCCATCTACTAGGTCAAAAGTGAGCTCCAAGATCAGCCAAAACAACTTAAAACCGCCTGGAACGCATAGCATCTTCCTAGGGCATAAATGTACGCTATCGCTTGACACATGCACCTCCCAAAAGTCCCCTCTTGGGCTCATCTCTTACCCCAAACTTGTGCACCAACATCCAAGGTGTTTGTGATTAACTTCTTACACACGGTTTACACACGGGTCATTACATCTTCTCCCCCTTAAGACTTTTCGTCCTCGAAAAGAAATGACATACGAGGAAAACAAACACAAGCTACCCATTTGCCACCCCCGGCAAGCCACAACACCCAAATGGGTCATACACCGCGCACAAGACATAACAAACACATAACAAGGTACCACCATAATCCATAACCACAATAATGCACATAACACATGTCCGCATGGCACGACTACACATCTCAAAGCACATCACAACTAAGCACATGTCTTTAAAAGACAATACAAATACACCAAATCATACACAACTAATACAAGAAAACACATCACAATCCCTTGGCCAACAGCCACCAACAACCACCTCCCACTCTTAAGGTTGTTCGGTCCTCGAACAACGTTGGGTGTTGCTCACGCATCATGGACTCACATTCCATGTCTCCTCTGCAGCACGTGTCAGCCCCCTAACACACATGAAGGCACGTACCCACAGACCCAATACAACACAAAGATGATAGGGAAACATATTCTAATCTCACAAACAACCCTTGTTCTCCTCACCTAACACATGTCACAAGTATTCACATGTCACGACAGTATGAGACATATACGCCCATCACCAACACGTTTAACAGATCACATAGGCCACAGAGCAACTCACATCATAAACACCACCACAAGGAACAACTCACAAACAAAACACTACTACACATTTAACGTTCCACTGCCCATTCACCAACATCATACAAACTCATCCGCAGGGAGTGTCCTCACAACCTTCCCACCTTTGGACTTTTCGTCCCCGAAAAGAGAAATCAAGTAGTAAACATCACGAGAAGATCAAAGCAACACATAACACCCAGGAGCACAACCAGAACTAGAGCTTGGCCAATTAGCGTGCCGACAACAACTCATGTGAGCAAATCGACAACAATGAGGTCGAGAAACCTCCCATAGAGTCGCTAAGACCCCGACAACCGAACAAGGCCAACACCATAAGCCTATGCATGAAGTATCCATTCGCTAGAATTCATATGATTGAACGAGAAGTCACTACATCGACATAGCGGGGTACTCGGCGTTAGACGCCTACGAGTGTCACAATAGGACCAACACTCCACAATGGAAAAATACCTAACAATGACACCACGGGGATTTGATGTCAACGGACACCAACAATTTACAACGCAGCCACACTCCATATGTAAACCTTACCCCGACAACAAACAAAAAAGAGGGCACAAGGAAACACAAACAAACAAGAGAAAAGCATTATGCAAACCACAATCACAAGTCCCACACAGGGATATCACCACAGTAGACTTGCATCACAACTTGAAACCGCCTCACTCTATAGCGATACACACAACAACAGAACCCAACCAATGCCAAAGGGAACTCAAGATGACTTACAATCCAGGACACAACTACGAGCAGGATGAAGTTTGCGCTCCACCAGCCGGTCACGATCAACAAGACGCCCCACGGAGTCCAAGGAGTAACTCAAAACAACAAATGCGGTACCATACACAACCACAACAAGACCAAAATCCACCATCCGGCTATCACCTGTCACCGACCGTGAGGATCGACTAAAAGAAGTCAGCGAACCGAACAAAACCAGAACACTACACTATAACGCCTCTCGGACACTTCGTGCTAGCATCCTTGATCACGGTTAAATAGGTATCCACTAAGGGCCCACACCTGCATACTAACCGAGGCGTACACTACGGCCCAAGTGTTGACGCCTTTCCGAGTCGGCAAACACCAAACGCAATGAAGCGGAACTTATCCTCTCGATATCGGTGAAGTATAACCAACACGGCTCTCTCTCTCGACTAGGAAAAATCCTCCCACCTGCTACAAGACAGGTTGATCCCTCGTGTTGTCATTCACAAGTCACAAGGGAGTTCTTTGCCTCTATGACATACTCCACCTCATGGCCTACCAACTCCCCTATACCAACCATCGCGTTCCATCTCGATACACCAACAAAAGTCTCAAATACACCAACACCTTGATGGCGTGAACCATCTCACTTACCGTGTGATACTACACATGAAAGGTTTTCGAGGAGAACAGATATAGATCATCCGCCTACCACCACCGCTCCAAAACATACACCCTTGTGATATCCGCCCGACATAAATCTCTCCCCGAGGGAGTAAAGACTAATACCCTTTTTAAGCAAAAAGGCCGACCGACTCATAAATAACACTAATACCCTTTTCCTAGCTTATCAACACTTTAATATTAAACATCACACCAGATAAGGAATAATATGAATAACATCACATCTAACACTTTTCTTCATCCTCACACCACATTTAATATTCTAATACACTACACCTCATCCTTCTCTACGCACATGTCACAACACCCACATGTAGTAACTCGTTGTATACCTTTACCACGAATGCAATACATACAACAACACAATACCAAATTTCCAGCACATTTGCAACACAAGCAACGGAACACAAGACACCTGACGAGTAGAACGTACCAGCCTTACACCTTCTCTCCTCCTCTAAGCCTACTCCCACAAGATACGAACCGAAGGAATGGCCCTACCACGCAAAAGCACACCCTTAGTCCCTAGAGAAAGATAGCCCGAACAAGGCCTGCCAAATCTCACCTGCTTACCTCTTTTACCAAGTTGATGCACCGGGCATAACCCTCAAAACCCACTCATAGCCGATAGTTGAGCTCCAGAACACTTCACATTTTACACGTGTGCATCCCCATTTCACAACATGTTCTAAGAACATCACTCATGGTCTTTCACACTCGACAAACATGACACATGGCCACCGCTTGACCATCCGAGAACCCGAACACCTATTTAGTTACTAGCCGGAACTTGCAACGACCATAGGAAAAGAAAGGTAACCATAGGAATATCCCTTTCAAGTAGTACTCCAACACACACCTCCATCCGTGAAGAACATATTTCTATTAATCAAGGTTGCCAAGGAGGGGTCACACAACAACCCACAAGCCATCACCTCACACCTCAAGCTCTACTAGCTAGCCAGTCTAAATTTTCTCCCACTAGCAAAAAGGTTGCCTACAAGATTTGGTTACTTTGATTATCCACATGTGCCAAAATTGAATATCACTCACTTATAAAATCAACACCCATATTTTTATTAGTTACTCATTATTCTTCCAGCGTTATAAATATATATCTCCTAATAGGTCACCACCCACATCCATTCGAAATGCTAATCGAAACGGGACACGATAGGGTCCACCCAGCCCTCACATAAACCAGTACGAGACTCAACCGACAACCCACCAAAAGGGCACGATACCACCAGTGAATTTCTATCTTGCTCTTCCACTGGCCTCACTAGGTAGTCCTCCTGCCTCCAAATCGGGACTCGGCGTTGAGTTTTACCCCTAGCTCGCTGAGCCAGTCCCCTAGCATCACTCCTGGTCCTACTAAAACAGACTGTACGAAGACGTCCTACTTTTCCACAGAGGTAACACCGGTACTGCTTCTTGGCACACTCTCTGTTCCAAAGGTGCCCGGCTGTCCACAACAAGCGTAATCTTTTGAGAAACAGGACTCAAACGGGAGTGTTGAGGGCTGACAGCTCTCGGCGTACCTCGCTCCTGATCAGTTGTCGAATTGCATCCCTCACCTCTGGAATAATCGAGCTCAAGACGCCAACCTCTGCCGTGATTAGTCTATCACCTTCAGCCTGCAGCTCTCTCACTTGCCTAACCTGGGTCGCGGCCTCCTCTGTTACCTCAATAGTCGCACGGCTTAAAGTTTCCAGAAACATTGGTTAAGCGAAAAGATAGTGCTCCAGATTAACACTAAATGATCCCAACAATCGCAAGACCACTACCGACTAAGCAGCTTAAGCTATAGACGCATTATTACCACACAAATTTACAAATTTATCAAACAAATCTCACAGGACTATACAAATTTACACTCCACCACATTGCTCATAACCTTGTTTATTGCACACCATGCCAAACAAATTTACACTCCATCGGCTTAACACATGCTCAATCCTTCACGAACACCAACATTATTACATATTTAATTTAATGTATTTATTTATTTATTTCTTTCTTGATTATTATTAATAGTTCACGATTCACAATCTTCACGTTCGCAAGTACTCGGTTTCAATACCACAAATTCTTTTCCATGTGTTCATGCTCAAACCATCACAAAAATTCAGAGTTGCACAATTGAAATTTTATCATGTTCAAACCTTTTATCCATGCAATTACACACATTGCACACATTTCGATTCTCATTAAGCCACATTGCACAAGCATCCATTCCATAAGCACACGGTTCGGTTAAACAAGGTCCTTTCCTTGTAGTCATGCTCAAGGTACTTCAAATAAAATCGAGTTGCACGGTTCTCACCTTATCACATTATTCATATTTTTCTTTTATCACAATTAAAATTTTCACGGTATCCACACCTTCACATACAACAACCAATGCAACTAGTGCCCTAATGCCAATGCATGCAAATCCTACCACAAGACTGGACTACCCCAAGTACACCTTGGAGGCTCCAAGAGGACCGTGTTGATCAGCACGTCCCTCCAGGCTCCTCCAAAGGACTCAAGATAACCAAGTCCGCCCACTACCCTAGGCCAACTAGACCATGCTCGATACCATATTGTCACGCCCCCGATTTCCAACCCGAGGAAACCGGTACGTGACTCCCCATTCACCCACACGGAGGGCGATGGGGTTGGACTCATGGATGCCACACAAGCAAGTCTAACAATTACAATAAATCAAATAAGCCACATCTTTATTTAATTCCAAAACATCAAAGGTTCACAAAACAACCAAGTCCCCGATTAGAGTTCAATCCCTTAGTACATTCCCCTCCCTGGGGTTACATAAATCATAAAAGTACATTACCTGAAATGAACAATAAAGTGGAGAGGGTCTTCCACCTTGGTGTATCCACCTAACGCCCGTAAGTCCCTGGAAAACAAACAAACACAGTAGGAGGGGTGAGCAACCACAACTCGGTAGGGATCATGTCTCCCCAACCCATCCCATGTTCCTAGCATCTACATGCCATGTGTACAAGTGCGGTGTCGTGATACAATAATTTCAACGGACATAATAACAACCACATCAACAATTTACAATCTTCCACTGCCACACAAGCTAACACTTTAACCACAAGTGATTTAACCGCCTCTTCAGGCCAAGTTATTTAACCGCCTCTTCAGGCCAAGTGATTTAACCGCCTCTTCAGGCCAAGTGATTTAACCGCCTCTTCAGGCCCTTTGGTTTAACCGCCTCTCAGGCAAAGTTATTTAACCGCCTCTTCAAGCCAGATACCACAGTCAAGCACACAACACACATGGTCACTCAAGCATACAACCAAACACTTGGTGTGCACCCGTTCACAAGCGCACAAATCCAACCATTCAGGCCATAGAGCAAACATCCAAAGATACATACATACACTAAACCACAAGTCCAATCACACGGACATATTACCAAACACTTAATGGGCATATACACACAACTAAGTTCACACGGGCATTTCATCAAACATGTAGCAGGCATGTCATACGGGCATTTTATCAAACACTTTTCATGCATCACACAAACACCGAAACACCAAAATCGCCATTGAAGGCCAACATTCATATAGGAGGTCACACCTATATGAATTTACATATAAATAATATAACAGATATAACCCATATTCTGCCCTGGGAGCCTAGGACGAGAGGAGGATTTAGGAAGAACAGAATCCCTACCTCAGGTAAGACGCAACAACACGGCAACGGTCGATCCCCAAGCCGAACGCCGTCCTCCCCACGCAAGACGCTCCGGCAGAACTCCAAAGAACTCTCCTTCCCTCTCTCCCTCTCTCTGCGACGGTGGTGGAGCAACAAACCCTAAACCTAAAACAATGGGGCTTCTCCTCCTTATATAGACAACACAACATCAAAACAACGTAGTTTTGATTAAGTGAATCCCAAAGATCAAAACGACGTAGTTTTGATTACACAAGTTAGCACCTTTCCGCACCCATATAGGCCAAAATACTCAGAATTTCAACATGGTCCTTTGGAGAAAGTTCCTTAGAATGTCAAAACCAAGGGAACCATGCAAAAATAAGCCTGCACGCCAATTCCCCAATTGGCGTGCAACTCCAAATGCACTCAAACTTCACCACAAGCCTCCTTGCATCTTGTAGAGGCCTGAGAAGCAAAAATATGCTTGCACGTGAAATGGGTGAATTCACGTGCAGCTCCAAATGCTCTGAAATTTCTGTGGTGGATAGAGGACCTCATTCTAAGAAACTTTTGTTCTTGCACGCCAATTGTTTGAGGCCATCTACTAGGTCAAAAGTGAGCTCCAAGATCAGCCAAAACAGCTTAAAACCGCCTGTAAACGCATAGCATCTTCCTAGGGCATAAATGTACGCTATCGCTTGACACATGCACCTCCCAAAAGTCCCCTCTTGGGCTCATCTCTTACCTCAAACTTGTGCACCAACATCCAAGGTGTTTGTGATTAACTTCTTACACACGGTTTACACACGGGTCATTACAATTCAACACTTTCTTTTGAGTTTCTTGAAAGCTTTTTGGCTTCCAAGATCATTTGTGGCTAGTGTGGTTGATTGTCAATGTGCTCATCATGCAAGCCATAGTAAATATATCATGTGTATTGTAACTAATTTCTATTACTAATCATCTTGTCATTGGATACAGTATATTTTTTTTCTTTTTAGATCCTTCTTGTTTGATTGTATTCTTAGTGAGATTTAATTATTTAGGCATGTAGGTCTACTTCTTGATGTTTAATTCTTGATTTCTCTTTTGGTAGGAAGAAGAGTTACATGAAGACCAAAGGATGAGAAGTATTCTGGATTTCTTCAATAAAATTGTCAATAGCAATGTTTTAATAGTTTTCGGCCGCCAAGTTATCAAGTGAGCCATCCTGCTTACTCTCTTCGATGGTGTCCATGAGTTTACTCACCAAGGCATGTGATATTAATGTATGTATTGTTGGAGGTGCTTATTGTGCTAAGTCTCAGTTAATCCTCAAGTATACATTTATTTATTTTCTCGATTACTTCTTTATAGTTTGTGTAAAATAAACCTTTTGATATATACTTTTCCACGTTATGTAGGTATTCTCTTGGAAATTTTGTAACCAAGGAAAGGAAAATGTGAAAGAAAGAAAAGAACTGGTGTTGCTTTGTTTATTTGTAAGGTAATTGATCAATCAATTTGTAATCCAAATTAATAATATAGATATGTAATAATACTAATAGATCTATTGTTGGTTTTTTCTTGCGAGTAATAGAGTTGTGATAATTTTTTATGGCATGGAATGAAGATGGCATTCGGGATTTTGTTTCGAGACATTTTTGTATTTTATATTGTGGTTTGTAAAATATTTTGAATACATTAGTTATTTTGGATTGTAACATTTTAGAATATTATTTTTCATTGTAGAGATATATTAATAATATTCTTGATGGTTTGTTATTTTTGATGGTTTATTTTGTTGAATATTGGTAGTTTTTTGAGCTGTGAAAGTATTTATAAATTGTAACCGACAATTGTAAGCATTTGAAAAGGCTTGTTATATTTCGTGTCATCTACCGTAAGCCTTTTTGGTGTGTTTGGTCTGGTTGGTTTATGATATCTCGGATACTTTTCATAATACAAAAAATATCATACTATATGATCTACCGTAACATAAAATCGTAACACACCAAAAAGTGTTACCGAAAGATTGGAGACTTTTCATAAGCCAAGTAGACCTAACACCCCAAAAAGTGTTACGGCATCTTACAATAATACATTTTATGTCTTATTAAAGGTCTGATTTCTTGTAGTGGAATAAGGATCCGAGCTATCACACTAGCACGAAATAAGCATATGAGGTATCACGCTAACACAGAATAAGCATTTGAGCTATCACACTAACACAGAATAAGCATCCGAGCTATCACACTATCATGAAATAAAGATCCGAGTTATCACACTAGCACGGAATAAGGATCCGAGCTATCACACTAGTATGAAATAATTAATTCGAGCAATCCTACCTACGACTTGCTAACACTCCAACCTGCCAACACCTCGACTCTTCGACCCTCGACCCAATACGCACCGAGGTATTACCGTTCATCATTTGTTATCAACTCAGTGACTCCCAGATGCTCACAAACCCATTGTTTACTCAAAAAACTATAATATTACACTGCCAAACACGTCCTAATGCATCTAAACCACATAGTGACAACAAATATACACATATAAACTTTCTGATTAGATCCATCTAGGTCTAACGCTAGAGTTTCATGGTTAACTTCTCAACCCTCATACCATACAAGGTTATAAAACCCCAAATCACATAAACACATAACCATAACTCTATATATATACTCTTAACCATAGATTTTATATTAAACTATTATATCCGACCCAGAATTTGGGTTTCCCTCAAACCCCAAAGTTTATGCTAAATTCCATATCATAGCACAAATTCATGCAAATCAAAGCAAGATAAGAAGTACAGGGACACCTACCTTGGCAAGATTCACAGCTAAACCAACCCCAAAATCGAAGCTCCAAGCTCCAAGATTCAAATTCTCTTCACTCTTTCTCTCTCTTTCACCAAAGTCGTACACCACTAATGACCGCACACTGGAGATGTCACGCCCCGGATTTCCGACTCGGGGAAACCGGTACGTGACTCCCCATTCACCCACACGGAGGGCAACGGGGTTGGATTATTGGATGCCACACAAACAAGACTAACAATTACAATAAATCAAACAAGCCACATCTTTATTTAATTTCAAACATCAAAGGTTCACAAACCAACCATGTTCCTTACTACAATTCAATCCCTTAGTACATTTCGCCCCTTGGGGTTACATAAATTATGAAATTACATCACCGAAGTGAACAATAAAATGAAGATGGTCTTCCACCTTGGTGTGTCCACCTAACGCCTGTAAGTCCCTGGAAAACAAGCAAACACGGTAGGAGGGGTGAGCAACCACAGCTCGATGGGGATCAAGTCTCCCCAACCCTTCCCATGCTCCTAGCGGCTACATGCATGTGCACATGTGTAGTGACGTGGCAGTATTAGGAAAAATAAAGCATTCCACACAAGCGGGCGTAACCTCAGCCCCAGCCACACTGGCTAACAAACTACATCTTAAGCAAGTAATTTAACCGCCTCTTCAGGCCACTGATTTAACCGCCTCTCAGGCAAAGTAATTTAACCGCCTCTTCAGGCCACTGGTTTAACCGCCTCCCAGGCAAAGTAATTTGACCGCCTCTTCAGGCCAAATACCACAGTAATGCACACAACATACACCACGGTCACTCAAGCATAAAACCAAACACTTGGTGTGCACCCGTTCACAAGTGCACAAACCCAGCCGTTCCAGGCAATAGAACAAACACCCAAGCATGCATACATACACCAAAATCACAAGTCCAGCCACACAGGCATATTATCAAACATGTAATAGGCATATACACACAGCTATATTCACACAGGCATTTCGTCGAACATATAACATGCACTGACCACCCAACAACAGAATCACACCAAAATGCCATTGAAGGCCAACATCCATATAGGAGATCACACCTATATGGATTTATATATATATATAATAGCAGGTATAGACCGAATTCTACCTAAGAACCCTAGGACAGAGAGGGATTAGCAAAAATAGAACCCCTACCTCAAGTAAAATGTAACAACACAAAGAATATTCTATTCCCACGCCGAATGTCATCCGCCCACGAGACACAGACCACCCACGCAAGACGCCCGACAGCAACCAGGAGCTCTCCTTCCCTCTCTCTCTCTCTCTCTCTCTCTCTCTCTCTCTCTCTCTCTCTCTTTCTCTCTCTCTCTCTGCAACAGCTGGTGGAGCAACAAACCCTAAACCTAAAACAGAGGGGCTTCTCCTCCTTATATAGACAACACAACATCAAAACGACGTAGTTTTGATTAAGTGAATCTGTCACGCCCCAATTTCCTTCCACTTGGAAAAGGAGTAGTGATCGCCCATGCCCGCACCCGAAGGGACAAGGGGTTGGTGCAAGCACCTTAAAAGGACCTCTAGCACGGGTGCTGTCCCAAACTCGCATAATCAGGCCAACATGCCAAGGGGCATGCTCCTGCTCCCAAACCATGCACACAAACACAAATTGAATAACAACACCTCATTTTATTTCATTTCAAAGGCTAAATGTTTATTACAACCCAATCGGGGAAAACCCCTATAAAGCCATAAATAAAACCAAACCAAAATCCAAACACATAAAACCAAAGTACAACAAGGAAATAATATAAAACTTTCAGCCTCAGGGCCTAGCTCCTCGGCCTTCACCTACCGCCTGCTAAACCCGGCAAAAGAATCGGTTTATAGGAGGGGTGAGCAAACCACGGCTCGGTAGGGATCCGGTCTCCCCGGACCCGTCCCATCGTACAACATGCATGATATGTGTATGCTTGTGCTCGTGTCGTGCCTAAGGCTAAAGCAAGAAACATCACCCAGGAAACACTCTTTACCTGAACCCGCACCGAAGGGCAGAGGACACCCCGCCACCACGGCGACATGACATACCACATTCGGGCGAATGTTGCATGGACACCAATGCAACATTTTCCACCCGAGTCGATATGGTCAACCACCTCCTCGGGCGCCATATCTACCCTCAGGAATGGGTGTAGACTTAGCCCACCGTCGTGAGTGCTACACCGAGACTCAGGACCACGTCCTGGCCAAATCTCAAAGGGGTCCAGCTATTGTGCCGGCGGCCAAATCTCGGCTCGTCTCAAACAGGACCAACAGAACAACATAACATTACATCTCAACATGTAAGCTCGGACAACGATTTACACTTTATCTCGGAAGGACTAACATGGTCGAGATACAAGCCACACACATCAGCCTCACAGGCTTAAAATCAAATACAAATCAAGCACAAGACACACCAATCGCACGGGCATATCATTAAACACCCATATACCGGGTCTCACAGGCATTATATTGAATACATGGCATGCAGGCCTCACGAGACATTTCATCAAACACATAGTGTGCGGGCCTCACAGACATTTCATCAAACACATAGTGGGCATAAACAAACCCAGAAAATCCTCAGGCCAAATTAACATCGAATCAACAA
This sequence comes from Taxillus chinensis, assembly GCA_023512835.1. Classification (NCBI taxonomy): domain Eukaryota; kingdom Viridiplantae; phylum Streptophyta; class Magnoliopsida; order Santalales; family Loranthaceae; genus Taxillus; species Taxillus chinensis. Next base: position 31,629,302 of record CM042089.1, on the reverse strand, counting down.
AACATGCCACCGAAGGCCAACATCCATATAGGAGATCACACCTATATGGATTTACATATATATATAGGTGTATATCCTAAAACAGAGGGGAGTTAGGAAGAACATAGATCCCTACCTCAGGCTCTTGTCCTATCCTCTACGCTAGACACCTTCCAACGACGCGAACCACCACGGCAACAGCCCGGAGATCCTCTCTCTCTCTCTCTCTCTCCTGGCAGCATGCAGCAAGGAAGAACACAAGAACCCTAAATTCAAACTCAAGCCCTCCTTATATAGACACTACCCACATCAAAACGACGTAGTTTTGATTAAGTAAACCCAGGGATCAAAACGACGTAGTTTTGATCACACAAGTTAACACCTTTCCGCACCCATATAGGCCAAAATACTCGGAATTTCAACATGGTCCTTTGGAGAAAGATCATTAGAATGTCAAAACCAAGGGAACCATGCAAAAATATGGCTGCACGCCAATTTGCACGTGAATTCCCAATTCACGTGCAACTCCAAATGGACTCCAAATGCTCTCAAACTTCACCCCTAGCCTCCTTGCATCATTTAGAAGACAATCACACTTGCACGTGAATTGGACCCATATCACGTGCACCTCACATACACGTCCGTTTGGCCTGAAACTTCGTGGTAGATAGAGGACATCATTCTAAGCATCTTTCCTTTTGCACGTGAATTCATTTGAGCCCATTCACTAGGTCAAAATCTAGAAAAACTCTACTCGAAGGCAAACCGTGACTAACGCGTGACTAACTTAAGGTACGGGTCCTTACATCCTCTCCCCCTTAAGACTTTTCGTCCTCGAAAAGAAAAGGTGGAATGAAAGAAAACAATCACAACCAAAGCATAGGCCTCTAACACCCTCTAAAGACAAATTAATACACAACAAATCACAAATTATTTCACACATTTATACACTCTACATGGTCATAACTAGTTGGGCAAGTACCTGATTATGTTGAAGTTTGATGCTTGCCCTCCTCCCCTCCTTCAGAGTTGTTCGTCCTCGAACGGATCAGGATAATGAGCACGCATCTCGGTCTCACGCTCCCAGGTCTCTTCCTCCAGCCCTCGGTGTTGCCACAACACCCGAACCAACGGAATAGTCTTACCTCGCAGCTGCTTTTATCGACAATACGAATGGGTGTCTCGACAACGGACACATCCTCTCCAAGATCCAGGGTACCCCAATCTAGCACGTGGGTGGGATCTCGGATGATATTTCCGCAACCGGGATACATGGAAAACATTATGAACTCGCTCAAACGAGGTGGTAGCGCCAACCTATAAGCAACAGGTCCAACTCGCTCAAAATCTCGAACGGTCCAATGTACCGAGGGGACAACTTGGACCCAGTCCCCAAATCTCTTATGCCCTCTTCGTGGAGAAACACGAAGGAATACGTGGTCTCCCACCAAAAACTCCAACGGTTGGCGTCGGCGATCTGCATAAGACTTCGTCCGCTCCGAGCCTAAGAAGGCGTTGCCGAATCAGTCGAACTTTTGCCGTAGCCTCCTGGACCAATTGAGGTCCTAACAAAGCTGCCTCTCCAGCTTCGCCCAACATAATGGAGACCGACACGGTCGGCCATACAATGCCTCAAACGGGGTCATCCCAATCGAAGATCGTAATCGTTATTATAGGCAAACTCCACCCAGAGGAAGGTGGGAAGCCCATGATCCTCCAAAATCAAGTACACAAGCCCTCAACAAGTCTTCCAATGTTTGAATGGTCCTCTCGGACTGACCATCGGTCTCGGGATGGAATGCGGTACTCAAATTAAGTCGGGTTCCCAATGCTTCCTCGCAGACCTCCCCAAAACCGGGATGTAAACCGCGCATCCCTGTCTGGAAACAATAGACAAGGGCACTCCGTGCAAGCGGACAATCTCATCAACATACAACCGGCTTAACGTGCCGATAGAGTCGCGCTCTCGAATTGCCAAGAAATGGGCTGACTTAGTCAAGCGGTCCACTATGACCCAAATCATGTCCTTCCTCCCAGTGGTAGGAAGCCCTGTCACGAAGTCCATGGTAATATGCTCCCACTTCCACTCGGCTACAGGTAAAGGCCGCAATTGACCGGCGGGTCGTTGGTGTTCTCTTCACTTGCCGACAGGTAAGGCACCGGAAACAAACTCTCGCTACCTCCGTTTCGGTCCCGGCCACCGAATCGTGCGCGAACGGCATGATACATCTTAGTTCCTCCTGGATGTACAGCCAAACGGGAATGATGAAACTCCCTCAAGACATCCTCACGCAAGGGAGGTGGTACTATCGAACGCCCCGAAATTTCAGCTCATGCTCAACTCCTTCTGTCCAGTCCCTCGACGGCTCCCCGGCCCCTATCCGGGGCCCGGATCACCTCACAGTCCACGTCGCCTAACTGTCCCTCACGGACACGCTGATACAACTCTGGTATCACGGTGAGAGGACACAGGATAGCTCCTCCTTACTGCTGAAAGCAGGTTGCACCCGAAGCACTGCCAATTGCTCCATCATTTTCCATTCTCTCATGGAAACCTCGGCTTTCCCTTTCCTACTTAGCGCGTCGGCTACTAAATTTCCCCTTCCCAGGCGTGTAGGAGAGTGTGAAGTCAAACATTTGCAGGTACTCGACCCACCTCCGTTGGCGCAAATTTAGGTCCCTCCGGGTGAAGATATACCGTAGGCTTTTGTGGTCGGTATATACCACAAACTTCTCTCCCAACAGGTAATGTCGCCAAGACTTCAGGGCAAAAATAATCGCCGCTAACTCCAGGTCGTGTGTTGGGTAGTTTTGCTCATGGGACTTCACTGTCGCGAGCCATATGCTATGACTTGGCGTTCTTGCATCAGAACACACCCCGGTCCAACGCGAGACGCATCACAATACACCTCGAATGGCACTCCCTCCTGCGGTAGGCTCAACACTGGTGCGGTAGTCGGGCGAGTCTTCAACTCCTCGAATGCTGCGGCACTTGTCCGTCCACTCGAATTTGGCTCCCTTCCGTGTAAGAGCTGTCATGGGCGCCGCCAACCGAGAAAATCCTTCCACAAAACGCCGGTAATACCCCCGACCCAAGAAACTCCGGATCTCAAAAAACATTTGTGGGCCTCTTCCAAGATGCTACGGACTCAATCTTGGTTGGGTCCACTCTAACTCCTTCGGCGGATACTACATGCCCAAGAAAATGCACCTCTCGCATCCGGAAGTCACACTTGCTAAATTTAGCATACAAGTGATGATCTCGTAGTACCCGCAACACCACGGCCAAGTGCTCCTCATGCTCGGCTTGGGTTTTGGAGTACACAAGGATGTCGTCAATGAATACCACCACGAAGGAATCCAGGTATGGGGCAAACACCTGATTCATTAGATGCATGAACACAGCGGGTGCGTTCGTGAGCCCAAAAGGCATCACTAGCCACTCATAGTGTCCGTACCTGCACCTGAACGCCGTCTTAGGGATGTCTTCGCTCCGACCCTCAATTGATGATATCCCGAACGCAGATCGATTTTTGAGAACCATCGTGCTCCACTCAGTTGGTCGAATAAGTCATCGATCCGCGGCAAAGGGTACTTGTTCTTTACCGTTACTTGATTCAGCTTACCGATAATCAATGCAAAGTCGCAACGAACCATCCGCCTTCTTAGCAAACAAGACCGGTGCACCCCAAGGTGAGGTACTAGGACGGATAAAACCTTTATCTCCCGGTTCCTTTATCTGCTTCGAAGCTCCCGGAACTCAGCAGGTCCCATCCGGTATGCTACTTGTGAGATGGGTCCCACCCCCTGGCAACAGTTCAATCGTGAACTCGACACTTCGTGTGGAGGCAACTCCAACAACTCCCCCAGGAAAGACATCCCGGAAATTCTCGACTACATCTGGCCACACCCTTTTCTCTAAGTTACCTTCCTCCTCAAAGGTTAGGGTGGCAAGCCTATGGGTAATATTGCCCCATAGCTCCCTCGTCGGTCCAGCTCTCCCAAAGATCCCTATCCCATTCACCCACTAGGGTACAGGAAGATCCTGTGGGTGTAGTAAACGATACTCGTCGCCTATAACAGTCAATCTTAGCCTGAAAGGCCATCAACCAGTCCATCCCCAAATCAAACTAAAGGTCCTCATGGGCATTACATACAAATCAAATGAGAGGTCAACCTCTCCTATCGTAGCGCACACTCTCGACACATTTGGTGGATCAACTCCACTCCTCCCATTGGGGACTCGACCCTCAGGGTCTATCAGCCTCCACACAATCAAGTCCAAGGCTCTCCACCAAGGACTTAGCAATCGGGGAACACGAAGCTCCAGGTATCAAACAATGCAAGCAACAACAGTGCGGGATATTAAAATAGTACCTCGAACCACCGAAGGTCCAGCTCCACCTTCCTCGGAGGGTGATGGTAATTCCTCCATTTCAGTCTGGTGCTGAGGTAGCGTGAACACCCTGCCTTGGCCTGCCCCACCACTAGCCTCACTTGCCTTCCTTTTGCTCCTGCTGCAGTCCACCGGGACGCCCCTCCGATCCTCCTTGTGGTTGCCTCTCCCCCTGTGGCCTAGTGTGATCGGAACCGGCCTGATCGGCCTGCCACGAATGTCTTGGCTTAGGGGCCGGGGCCTGAAATTGGGTCCCACCCCCGCTCCCTTGTGCTAAGCTTCCAGCTCCCCTGGTCTCCCCTTGCCGAAACACACCTTGCCGATGTGTCCCACCTTCCCACACTATGACACGTCAAGTGCCGTTTGGGGCACTCACGTTTGACGTGCCCGGACAGCCACAACAGTACACCCGCTTGGGAAGTTCCCAGAGACTCCCCTGTCCTCCAAGGTAACGGGATCTCGGGCGGAGCCATTGAGGCTTGGCCCCCATCCTTGGGAAAAGTCCCACTCCCGGGCTCAACCTTCGCCTCTTGGTATCACCGTGCTTGTCGCGCGCGCTTTGCCCCATCCGCTCCTGGTGAGCCTGTCTTCCCTCCTCTAATCCTCTCTCAACAATCTTGGCGGTGTCCACGACTTCAGCATAGGTCTTCGATCGCAACATCTCCACCCTTTGCTTCAGGGCAGGTTTGAGACCCATGGTAAACTTATGGGCCTTCAGGTCCTCCCTTGATATTGCTTGGAGCAAACCGACTCAGCCCTCGGAAATCTCGCTCATACTGCCACCGAGCGCGATCCCCGCTTCGGGCTGCTGAACTCCTCCCGCTTCGCCACCGCAATGACTCCGGAAAGAACTCCTCATGGAACAGCTGGAGGAACTCGTTCCAGGCCATGGTCTCCATGTCCCGGCTTCTGAGATGCTAAGCCACCATTCCAAGGCTTCCTCCTCCAACTGCCGGACTGCTAGTCTCACTTTGTCTTCCTCCCGGGGTCGAAGAAAGGAGAACACATGCTCGATCTGCCGCAGCCAGGTGCTCTGCTCCTAGAGGTTCGGTTCCTCCCTTGAACCTTGGTGGATGTTCCTTTCGGAACTGCGTCAACACGTCTCCCTCTTCCCGCCTCACCGGCACTTCCCGCCTACACGGAGGTTCCTCGCTCACGGGGTGGAGAGGGTGGCACCGCCTGTCGTGCCATCATCTCCTGACGCACCTCGTTTAGGATCTCTCCCCTGAGGTCCTCACGCATGCTCGCACGTTCTCACTTAGGGCCCGGACTTGGGCCATGATCCGCTCCAGGGATCATCGCCCTCTACACGCTGTCCTCTTCCCTCTCCAAAGACGGGCGTAAGATTCATCTTCTACACTTGGAGTAGCTCGGGTTACTCTCCTAGGAGGCATCGTCTACATAATTTAAACCAAACTAGGATCAGCTTCCCTCAAGCTCTCCACACCCTCATCCCCATGGGCCATGAGGTACTCAAGCAACATCTTACATTTAAACACACAGAAAGTCACGAAGTACACAGCAGCTATTCATAGCAACAAGTCTCCTGAGAAAATCACCGAATTTCACAAGAACAAGTTTCAAAGAACATAGCATGTCCAATCACAATACTCATACGAGAAATTAAACTAGTGCCCTAATGCCAACGCATGTATGCACCCTCGACCCAAATGCAAGTGCCCTACTCCTTGGTCTAACTACCCCCGAGTACACCCCCCAGAAAACCAGATAGGACCACGTTGATCGGGCGTGTCCTATATCGCCTCCTAAGAGTCTCAGGCGGGCCAGGCCTCCCCACTATCCTAGGTCCACTAGACCATGAACTATCGCTCTGATACCATATTGTCACGCCCCAATTTCCTTCCACTGGAAAAGGAGTAGTGACTGCCCATGCCCGCACCCGAAGGGACAAGGGGTTGGTGCAAGCACCTTAAAAGGACCTCTAGCACGGGTGCTGTCCCAAACCTGCATAATCAGGCCAACATGCCAAGGGGCATGCTCCTCGCTCCCAAACCATGCACACAAACACAAATTGAATAACAACACCTCATTTTATTTCATTTCAAAGGCTAAATGTTTATTACAACCCGAGTCGGGGAAAACCCCTATAAAGCCATAAATAAAACCAAACCAAAATCCAAACACATAAAACCAAAGTACAACAAGGAAATAATATAAAACTTTCAGCCTCAGGGGCCTAGCTCCTCAGCCTTCACCTACCGCCTGCTAAACCCTGCAAAAGAATCAGTTTATAGGAGGGGTGAGCAAACCACAGCTCAGTAGGGATCCAGTCTCCCCAGACCCGTCCCACTGTACAACATGCATGATATGTGTATGCTTGTGCTCGTGTCGTGCCTAAGGCTAAAGCGGCAAACATCACCCAGGAAACACTCTTTACCTGGAACCCGCACTGAAGGGCGAGAGGACACCCCGCCACCACGGCGACATGACATACCACATTCGGGCGAATGTTGCATGGACACCAATGCAACATTTTCCACCCGAGTCGAGATATGGTCAACCACCTCCTCGGGCGCCATATCTACCCTCGGGAATGGGTGTAGACTTAGCCCACCGTCGTGAGTGCTACACCGAGACTCGGGACCACGTCCTGGCCAAATCTCAAAGGGGTCCAGCTATTGTGCCTGGCCCAAATCTCGACTCCGGTCTCAAACGGACCAACGAACAAAGATAACATTACATCTCAACATGTAAGCTCGGCACAGCATTTACACTTTATCTCGAAGGACTAACATGGTCAGATACAAGCCACACACATCAGCCTCACGGGCTTAAAATCAAATACAAATCAAGCACAAGACACACCGATCACGGGCATATCATTAAACACCCATATACCGGGTCTCACAGGCATTATATTGAATACATGGCATGCGGGCCTCACAGACATTTCATCAAACACATAGTGTGCGGGCCTCACGGACATTTCATCAAACACATAGTGGGCATAAACAAACCCCAGAAAATCCTCAGGCCAAATTAACATCGGGAATCAACAAAACATGCCACCGAAGGCCAACATCCATATAGGAGATCACACCTATATGGATTTACATATATATATAGGTGTATATCCTAAAACGAGGGGGAGTTAGGAAGAACATAGATCCCTACCTCAGGCTCTTGTCCTATCCTCTACGCTAGACACCTTCCAACGACGCGAACCACCACGGCAACAGCCCGGAGATCCTCTCTCTCTCTCTCTCTCTCTCTGGCGGCAAAGTCGCAGAAGGAAGAACACAAGAACCCTAAATTCAAACTCAAGCCCTCCTTATATAGACACTACCCACATCAAAACGACGTAGTTTTGATTAAGTAAACCTAGGATCAAAACGACGTAGTTTTGATCACACAAGTTAGCACCTTTCCGCACCCATATAGGCCAAAAATACTCAGAATTTCAACATGGTCCTTTGGAGAAAGATCATTAGAATGTCAAAACCAAGGGAACCATGCAAAAATATGGTTGCACGCCAATTTGCACGTGAATTCCCAATTCACGTGCAACTCCAAATGGACTCCAAATGCTCTCAAACTTCACCCCTAGCCTCCTTGCATCATTTAGAAGACAATCACACTTGCACGTGAATTGGACCCATATCACGTGCACCTCACATACACGTCCGTTTGGCCTGAAACTTCGTGGTAGATAGAGGACATCATTCTAAGCATCTTTCCTTTTGCACGTGAATTCATTTGAGCCCATTCACTAGGTCAAAATCTAGAAAAACTCTACTCAGAAGGCAAAACGCGACTAACCAGGACTAACTTAAGGTACGGGTCCTTACGGAATCCCAAAGATTAAAACGACGTAGTTTTGATGGAACAAGCTATGACCTTCCCACATCCATACACACCAAAATATCCACAATTCAAACATGGTCCTTTGGGAAAACATGATTAGAATAACAAAACTAAGGTAACCATGCAAAAATATGCCTGCATGCCAATTTGAACGCCAATTCCCCAATTGGCGTGCAGCCTCAAATACACTCAAACTTTACCCCAAGCCTTCTTGCATCATGTAAAAGACATCCATGCAAAAATAACCTTGCACGCCAAATGGGTCCAATTCGCGTGCACGTCCTTTCGGCTCAAAACCTCGTGGTAGATAAGACATCATTCTAAGAATCTTTTGCTCGCACGCCAATTCATCTGAGCCCATTTACTAGGTCAAAATAAATCTCCAAAACCTGACAAAACAGCCTAAAAGCGCCTATATATGCATAGCATCTTCCTAGGGCATAAATGCACGTTATCACTTGTCACATGCACCTCCCAAAAGTCCCCTCTTGGGCTCATCTCTTACCTCAAACTTGTGCACCAACATTCAAGGTGTTTGTGGTTAACTTCTTACACACGGGTCATTACAGGAGATTATCTCTCTCTTATTTATATTTGCTACTAATTCCTTAATTAATATCAATAAACACCCAAAATTACACAAATAGCCTTCCAAAGTCCGGAACTCCAAATTGGACCTAACTACGACCAAAATGCTCATATCGCCGAACACGATACCAAAATGATATCTGCATTACCAAATCAAAATCAAGACTCTCATAAAGGCACTAAAGGAAATAAAACCACGGGTGCTGTCTCACTCACAAACCAGTACAATCATACATCATGGGTAATCATGTACCCTACCATCAAACCAGCATCATATAATACAGATATCAAAAGATAGATATACAAGCAACCATACTACACAAGACTTCATAGTACGAACAAGCAAAGTCCACCAAGAAGGAAAGCCTCCACTAGCCATAAAAACACCTAAAAAACAAACAACAACAAACACAAAAACAAGTAAGGGTGAGCCATAAACTCAATAGGTGACATCCACTCATCAAGAGCTCATCCAACCATAGTCTTACCCAATAGGGTATATCATAATCGCCGGGGCCTTAGTCACTCACACCCACGTAGGGTACATCCGCATGAGCTCAACTCGGCTCAACCACCGAATATGCCACTAAGCACAAGCAAACATATGACATGGACTCAAGAGTCTCACATGTCACATAAATATCACACATAGATATACAAGAAAACATCATATATCACAACAGATCTAAAGGCCCCACATCGGTATGTATACAAGCTAACCATAGCAACCAACATATAAACAAACCACTACAAGAAATCAAGCCTACTGTAACATCAAAGGGTAACATTATTGAAAAAGTATTATAATATGTAGGTATTAAAAAAACGCAGAGTGGCATCTTAATTGGGTTTGGATTACGCATGTACTATTTTGACTGAGCGACATCTTAATTATAGTCAAATGTAGTGTTACCGGTGCGAAATTAAAGTTTGATGATCGAGAGATTGCTGAATATTAAAGCTATAGAAATTAAAGTTTGATGACGCAAAGGATTGCTTTTAAGGTTTGAATTACGATTTAAGGCTTCTAGGGTCACAAATGCACCACCTACACTATTTCTACTTTGGTTTTAGTATTCTTGAGTTTGTTTCTTGATATGCAAGCCATTTATCAACCAAGGATCTGCAAATGGTCATAGCTGGACCTTTTAAGGGCTTCTTGCATGAATGGTCATCATTCGGCAGCTTACTACACCAATAAATCACAACAAAGCAAAGATAATGGTCACACAATGCCTGAAGTGTCATAAATCACGATTTGTCCCGGACTAGGACCGATAAGATCCAAGTGCACGTTCCAGATTATAGAAGTTGAAGAAAGATTCATAAAACATGCGAATAATCATTCCTCAAACTCGAAATTACCAAGTACCGGTCATTCAGAGGATAGGGGCTACATTGCTCCCCTAAAATTGAAAGACTACTCACACATATTGCAAGTTACAAAGGAAACCCAGGAAATTACAATACATCAACTTGATTTAGAGATAAGAAGTTTTTTAAGGCGGCTCCTTCCTCCAGGGCAAGGTGCATCCAATCTCGACCCTGGTTCTTCAAGTTACAAAGGACAATCCCCGCCTTCGAGGTGATTTCCAACTACTCTCCTCTAATTTTCATCCAATTTCAGTCTCTCTCCATAGCACCAAATCTACCATCTTATGTAGGGGTTGGACAAGCTAAGGAGTTGACCTAACACTACAGTTGTCACCTCTTAATCAAAACTACGCAGGTCGCTTAGTCAACCAAAATTCAACTTAAAATCCAAATACGACTCAAACCAAGCAAAATTAGTCTAAACTCCATAAGGGAAAAATGATCAGAATGACAAAACACACCGAACCGTGCAAAATATCCATGCCTGTGACAATGCTCGTGATATGGTGATATCACGGGCAACCTCGAATGCCTTGAAATTTTGCCCCAAGCTTTGTATCATCATATAAAAGGCATGGCTTGAATATTAGCTGCCCATGACAATGGCCATTGTCACGTGCACATGTGATTTTGCATCCCCAGTTTGTCCTCTTTTACATGTGATAGTTCCCACTTCTCTTCAGGAGGAGGTTCTTCGGGAATTTCACCTAGTCGAGGTTATTTGTACATCCTGGTGGGACCAAGATGTACCATGCCGGTGAGGAGGCGATATTGGTGGCTAGGCTGAAGAAGGTTGCTGATTTTGTGAGAGTGTTTGACCCACGGCGGGTCAAGGCAGCACCTAAGATCACTGGTGAGTTGCGGTCATTGCCGGTGCCAAGTGGAAATGGGACCACGTGACCATGGATTTTGTCACTTGGACTTCCTCGTTCCAGGGGGACACGACACGATATGGGTAGTTGTCGACCGGTTGACCAAATCGGCGCATTTTATTCGATTCGAGAGACAGACCCGGTGAGGACTTTGGGACAGAGGTATATTGATGTTATTGTGCGGTTGCATGGAGTCCCATTATCTATTGTATCCGATCGGGATGCGAGGTTCACATCTCGCTTTGGAGACACGATTGCGAGAGCCTTGGGTACTAGGGTGAACCTCGAGATGACCTTTCACCCGCAAACGGATGGTCGATCGGAGCGGACGATTCGGACACTCGAGGATATGTTGCGTGCCTGTGTCCTAGATTTTGGAGGTTGTTGGGAGACTCACCTTCCTTTGGTGGAGTTCTCTTACAACAACGGTTATCGGGCCACGATTGGGATGGCTCCATATGAGGCGCTCGTATGGGCGGCCCTGTCGATCACCCTTGTGTTGGGCACGACGGGAGAGACAAGCAGTTCTCGGTCCCGATATGGTTCGAGAGACCACAGAGATAGTGCGGTTGATTCGGCAACGCATGTTAACAAAAGAGTAGGCGTAAGTCCTACGCGGACCGAGGCGTCGACCTTTGCGGTTTGAGGTGGGTGACCGTGTATTTTTGCGGGTTTCACCGCGTAGAGGGCATCGGAGGTTTGGACGTGGATCCAAACTTTTCCCTCGTTTTGTGGGGCCATTTGAGATTGTTGCCACCGTGGGCGCAGTGGCTTATCGGTTAGCTTTGCCACCGGAGTTGGCTCGAGTACATGATGTGTTCCATGTGTCTCGGTTGCGACGGTATCACCCGATCCTTCTCATGTGTTGGACTATCGCGAGATAGACTTGGGTGATGATGGTGCCGTTGTTGAGATGCCGGCACGGATTTTGGACAAGGCGGGACCAGGGTCTTGCGAGGCAAGACGATCCCACTAGTTCGGGTGTTATGGCGACACCGAGGCATGGAGGAGCAGACTTGGGAAAAAGAGAGCCGGGATGCGGGTTCTTCATCCCGAGCCGTTCGAGGACGATCATCCCGAGGTGGGGCGGATGTGAGGACCTTCCCGAGGTATGAGTTATGTTTTATGCATTTGTTTTGCATATGTTGTTTGAGATGTGGTTTAGCTTGTTGTTTGTTGGTTGGCATCCCTGGCATCGTGTGAGCCTTTTTGGCTTGTTGTGAGTTGCATTGCACTGTGTGGTTGGTGATCATGTTGATGATCATATTTTTTGTGTCTTGTTGTTGTGCGGTGCTTGAGCTTGGATTTTGCTATGTCTTTTGGGCTTGTGTTTTATTTTCGAGGACGAAAAGTCCTAAGGTGGGGAGGATGTAAAGACTCGTATTTGGGTAGTTTTGAGAGATAGTCATTCTATGGGAATGTAACTATCCGGACGGTAGTAGTAGCCGTCGATGCGAGCATTTTGAATGTACTTGGGCCCGATTTGAGTCGGGGCCCCATTTGACCCGATTGTTGACTTTTTGGGGTTTATTGGTTGACTTTGCGTTTGAGCAGTCATTTGAGTGTGATAATATCCGAACAATGTTGTGCTCGTTATTTCGAGCGTTTTGTCATAATTTGACTCAATTTGGAGTTCGTGACCTCGGGAGGTCAATTATTGCGTTCGGGTCAATTATTGCTGGGAGGCCAATTATTGGCAACGGTATATATATAATTAAGAACCGCCTTATCTCTTTAATTTCCAATTATTGGTGCGTGCGTGTTTGAGCAAGAGAGAGAGAGAGAGAGAAGGTGAAGAGCGTGAAGAGCTTTCTTGGTGATTTTGGGGCGATTGGAGCTCGTGGATCGCAAAGAATCTTCCGGTAGGTGATTCTAACTCCTTATATGATTCATAGTAGGCTTAGCATGCTTAATTTGGGTGAAATCATGGAATTTGGGGGTGAACCTTAAGATTTGGGGGGAAACCCAATTTTTGGTTGAATCTTGTGATTTAAATGCATAAAAGAGGTATTTCGTGATTACATGAAATTTAGAGTTATTTAAGACGTGTAATGGGGTGTATATCAAAATAAATGTGTTTATGAGTGTTTGGGGTTCTTGGGTTGCCGTTCTAGTCGAGAAAATTGGCAAAAACGACAAGTGAACGGTGTTTCCGGGACTAAGTGAATGTGTTTCCGGGACTAAGTGAACGGTGTTTTTCCGGGACTAAGTGGATAGTGTTTCCGGGACTAAGTGAACAGTGTTTTTCCGGGACTAAGTGAACAGTGTTTTTTCGGGACTAAGTGAATAGTGTTTCGGGACTAAGTGGACGGTTGTATTTGCATACCGTATGATGTGATGTCTGTATGATGTTTGACTCTTTGTATGCATGATGATATATGGGAAAGTACAGGATTACCCTTGATGTATGAGTGTACAGGGTTGCATATTTGAGACAAGACCCGCGGTGTAGTCTCTATTGGTGCTAGTCACCAACCCCTTGACCTTTCGGGTGCGGGCAAGGGAAGTCATGTACCCGGTTCCGGGTTCCCCTGGAATCGGGGGCGTGACATGTGTTGTCTATATAAGGAGGAGAAGCCCCTCTGTTTTAGGTTTAGGGTTTGTTGCTCCACCGGCCGTCGCAGAGAGAGAGAGAGAGGGAAGGAGAGCTCCCGGTTACTGCCGGGCGTCTTGCGTGGGTGGTCGGTGTCTCGTGGGGCGGACGGCGTTCGGCGTGGGAACGAGAATATTGCGTGTTGTTGCGTTTTACTTGAAGTAGGGGTTCTGTTCTTGCTAATCCCTCTCTTCCTAGGGTTCTTAGGTAGAATTCGGTCTATACCTGCTCTTATTTATATATATAAATCCATATAGGTGTGATCTCCTATATGGATGTTGGCCTTCAATGGCATTTTGGTGTGATTTTGTTGTTGGATGGTCGGGTGCATGTTACATGTTCAATGAAATGCCTGTGTGAATATTGCTGTGTGTATATGCCTAGTACATGTTTGATAATATGCCTGTAAGGTTGGACTTGTGATTTGGTGTATGTATGCATGCTAGGTGTTTGTTCTATTGCCCGAATGACTGGGTTTGTGCATTTGTGAATGGGTGCACACCAAGTGTTTGGTTTTATGCTTGAGTGACCATGGTGTATGTTGTGTGCATGATTGTGGTATCTGGCCCGAAGAGGCGGTTAAATTACTTTGCTTGAGAGGCGGTTAAACTAGTGGCCTAAAGAGGCGGTTAAATTACTTTGCCCGAGAGGCGGTTAAATCGGTGGCCTAAAGAGGCGGTTAAATTACTTGCTTGAGATGTGGTTTGTTAGCCGATGTGGGTCGGGGCCGAGGTTATGGCCGTTTGTGTGGAATGCCTTATTTTCTTAATACTGCCACGTCACTACACCCCTGTGCACATGCATGTAGCCGCTAAGAACATGGGAAGGGTTGGGGAGACTTGATCCCTACCGAGCCGTGGTTGCTCACCCCTCCTATCGTGTTTGCTTGTTTTCCAGGGACTTACGGGCGTTAGGTGGATACACCAAGGTGGAAGACCATCTTCATTTTATTGTTCACTTCGAATGTAATTTTATAATTTATGTAACCCCGGGGGGGGAATGTACTAAGGGATTGAATTGTAGTATGGAACATGGTCGGTTTGTGACCCCTTTGATGTTTGAAATTAAATAAAGATGTGGCTAGTTTGTTTATTGTAATTGTTAGTTTTGCTTGTGTGGCATCCAATAATCCAACCCCTTTGCCCTCCGTGTGGGTGAACGGAGAGTCACGTGCCCGGTTTCCCCGGGTCGGAAATCCGGGGCGTGACATTATTGGTGCTTCCCTGCCAAGTCGGGCACATTCCTTGCTTTTATAGGTCAGCCAAAGTTAGAAATCCTTCTATTAGGGTTAAACACGTTTCTTCCTTCGATCTTTATGGTTGAAACATGTTAAACCACCCTTGGATAAAATCCATTTGTTTTTCCTGACTTAGCATACTTAAAACCGTTGCCTGGGTAACAATTTACTTAAACAATGAACTTCGGCGCGTTTTGCTCCTCCGCAGCGCGTCGTTTCCTTGACTAGCCACACGCCTCGAAGATATTGCCTCGTAGCATTTCTACGAGTCTACGAGTCTTCATCTTCGACTCTCCGAGTTAGAGTCTTCGAACTTCCTTCGCTCTCTAGCTTCGAAGCTATATCGGGAATCGGTGTTTAATCGACATCTCATTCTACGAGCCTTTGAGCTCTACGAGTCTTCGAGTCAAGAATAACCGCATTCCGCCTTGGCTGATTAACTATTCATGAGTCTCTGCAATAGGTCCTTCAATCTATGACCCTATGAGCT
>CM042089.1:31575465-31613448 GCA_023512835.1 Taxillus chinensis | reverse complement strand
CTCGAAAGGGAGTCTAGGGAATTCTAGAGCACGGGCCAGCATAAAGATGTCTGCAAGAGAGCTGCCGGAACGAGATACGAATTTGTGAGTTACACGACTCTCAATTCCAACAGGTTAGCACCCTTTCCGATCGAGCCTCTGGGATCTCCTGTAAACCCTATTCGACTTTGGATATTCGGGGAAGCAGTGAGTGTTCCCCTGCAGAGAGCCGGATGAGGGGAGACCTTCACGTCCGGTTCGGAGGGGGGCCATACCGCCCACCCGACTATCATTATGCCTTTGCAATGTTACTTGGTTCCACTCTATTTGTGACCGTATCTCGTCTGTGGTCCCTGTCTTTAGATTTGCTAGATAATCGCGCGTATTTCATTTGGATAGTAGCGTCTTTCTTTTAACAACAAGAGAAAAGAGAGAGCCTTCTTTTGTTGGACTCGAGCAGCAAGCAGCCATGTCAGAAGTGTATGCCTTGTTGGTAAGCAACGCCCACCACAAGTGCTTTTTCTTCTTTCTCTCTATAACTCACTGAAAAACAAGAGAGGTTGCGGGGAGCGCAAACAGTGGAAACACATCCTTTCGGTATACAGAGTGCACTTGGGAGAGGTCCTAAAGCATCTGTTGTTGCCAGCAGCCATACGATCCAATCGCACACGCCAGCACCCAGAGTATAGTATATCTATGCCTTTCCCGCTCCAACTTTCACTACACTAAGACACTTCCCGGCAGACTGTACTGTCAGAGTCCACTGGAGGGTATCAAAGCGTCCGATCTCTTGCGTTCCGTACCCTCGATCTCTTCTGTGATACTGTATCACATCCCAAGTGCTGCCTGTACTGTACTCTCGTTCACTTTCTGTGCTTCTTTCGGAGCTTCCCCTTCGAGTGTACATGCCTATCTATGACAGAGTCTGTCACGTCTCTCATCCATAGCTACCCCATGTATCTCTATAAGAGACCAAACCTCCCCCGGTTTCCCAGTTGTGTACTTTTCGGGGCACCCAATGCTGCTATTAAGAGACACTCTGACCCCAGCAAGCGGAGCAAAGACATCTCTTCCGGCCGGTGACAACATCGGAGGCGACCCATTCTGTTACCGGTGCTACGGTTCCCCAATTCCACAGGTTTGAGTCTTATCTGTTGTGAAAAGCCAGCGTGTGTAGGCACTGATGCAGTTGCTTCTTCCGCTTTCACGAGTCCGAAAAGAGCATCCCTGCACTTCCGATTCTCCAGCAACAGGTATCGGTAATTCTATAAGAGAGTACACTACCAGACCATATACAGACCCACGGGAAAGTCGATGCCAGACACAGAAGCGACAGCGAACCAGAGAGTCTACATCCATCCCCGGCCGGGTATACTCCGACTAGAGATTCCAGAGAGTGGTCAGCGAGATACACCAGAGCTCTCAAAGCATTGCCGGGCCGGCACACAGACTCTTTGTTGAGTGTCTCTCTCTTAAGAGACTATTCTCGGTATTCTTACGTTAGTTACCATCCGCATCCCGTACCGTTTTATAGATGGTACACAATCTCTCTCCCCGGCCGGAACGATAGAGAGCCGCACCGAAAGAGAGTCTATCCCGTAACGTTATCGAAGCAAACCGACCGACCGACCGACTAGGTAGGCATCGGGAGTGGCAGACCCAATCATTGGACATAGGACAACTGCATGTCCGGTACTACCGGTTGAAACACGTATGCACCTCGCTCCGCGTATCGTGTGCCTTGGCCTGCTGGGCGACTCGAACAGTGCACTCTCTGCGTTTCAGTCTATAGTGGTGGTGAGGTAAGCCAACTGCATCGCTGCCATGCCCACGGTCCGAAACAGCATATGTAGCGTGCCCAACCCCCCACCCAGAGTGTATAGAGCTAGCACAATCAACACTAGACTTGATGCAAGAGTAAAAACCATCTATAAAACGGTACGGGATGCAGATGGTAACCAACACATTCGAAAGCAGAGATCCAAGGACTGACTACACTGTCTGAAAGTCTTTAGCAAAGAGAGTGACACATCCGGGTCCGAGTCCGAGTCCGAGAGTGGTACAACCATCCAATCGCCTAGAGAGATACTCCGATAGGCGAGAATCAGAGAGTTGGCATAGATATGCAACAAGATACCAAGAGAGTCTTACGAAACACGGATTGCTGGCTTGCCTGCCTAGCCATAATAAGAGAGCACTCTACTCTCGCGTAGGCCTATCGGACCTGTTGCGTGTTACATAGACACCGAAAAGCAGACTGAAAGCTTAAGTAATCGATCTGCCGGACCCGTGGTGCAGATCTACTGACTGTTCTGCCAGTGGTATGTGTCTATGCTATCTGGATGTGATGCATAGTTACTGGAGTGTCTGCTTTCGAACTGAAATGTGTGTCTTTACAAGACAGAGTAGAGTTCGGTACGAGAGTATCTCCGGAAGTGGAGAGTGTACAACCAGCATGCATTCCGAGAGTGGCACACTATACGCGGAGCGAGGTATACATCCGGGGAAGTGTTGTGTGTTGAGCCGAGCTAGCAATGACACTTTTTGTGCAGCTATTGCTCAAGAGAGCACTCTATAAGAGAGAGAGAGATGCTATGTCTTTCAGTAGTATAGAATACGTCATAAGCACTCTGGAGGACCCAACTCGATACGGAGAACACTCTTTCTCTTCGGCTCTCGTATGAGGTATCCGGAGCTACTGATATCCGTCACGGAGCTACAGAATCGCCTGGCACTTTGCTCTCTGAACTGCCCTTCTCGAAATGCCCAGTGATTGCACAGACACAGAGTGTTGTGTCGTAGATTGCTTACGGGGTTTTCCGCTACGAAGTGCACTGAGCGAAGAGACGCATCGGCAGAAAGCGAACCGCCATAGACACGCGTGTACCCCGCCGAGTCGAGATGCACGATTCTTGCAGTGCAGCATAGGTGTTTTCACTCTCCATAACAAGACAGCAATCTTTGGAGAGAGTAAGGTACGGCCGGAGAACCCATAACTCGCCGATCGGGTAGCATGGGTCTTACGGTTTAGTTTACTACCGTGAAAAGAGGTGCCATGCCACTGTTGTGTGTGTACTAGCGATGCGCGGATCCACCACACTGTTAAGATGCCTATTTTCTTTCACTACCGAAGAGAGTCATACTAGTTTTAGCAGCCCAGTCCAACACGGTGGTATACAGAGTGCACAAACAGAGCAATTTCAGCACCCCAAGGCATCTTTGCGATACGGTGGGAACATGCGTGCAACAACACACCTACAAGAAAGCCCGTACACCGAACATCATCCGAAAATGACAGAAAAAAGCGGAAAGTACATTTCCAATCCGATAGCAGCGCGTATACCAGTAATACATCTCTAAGCAGCAAGTCGGGTGGGTAAGCGTATCTATAGAGACCTACCCAGTCAGACAGACACAGAGTGACAGAAAGAGTCCGTATTCGACCTGACAGAATCGACTACAAGATTAGAGAGTCCATTCAAAAGCTCCGTAAGCCATAGAGACACAAGCCTATTTCGTCGAATTGATTCCGCTATCGGTGCTCGCTTCTCATTGGATGCAGTAGATAAGGCTGTCGCTCCCGTTCGATTCGTACATCAGCGATTCTTTTGAAATACCTATTTCATTCCGAGCCAGCAGTACTCTCTGTCTTTCAGTCCACCTTAAAGAATGGATAGTCCGCGTACACGCACTCTGCTTTCAAGGGAGGGAGACGCGCCGTTCCCAAACAGAACGCCTAAAACCAGGCTCATGGAAGAGAGCACACACCCGAAACCATTCCGACCTCGATAGTATAGGGGAGTGACACCCGACCGACCTCTAGGGGACAGGTGCTAGGCGTACTGAGAGTTTAGAAGAGAGAGTTTGTAACTGGTCTTTTGAAACTGAGAGTTTTGTGCGTATACTACATATGAGGTGTTTCCGATCTAATCGGAATAGAGATAGTGGAAAGAAAAGAGGCTTTCGTTGGCTCTGAGTTCTCTCGGGATGAAAGTACTTCTAGTGTTGCTGTGTCTCGCTTTCCGCGAATATCTCTCTTTTACAAATCGATTTGTATCCCCAAGGTCCCGGGTTCGACCACTGCGAGTCTTAATCCGAAAAAAGAAACTCTCCTCTAAACGCATAGTGTTCTCTCTAACAGTAGCAAGCCAGCCCGGTTCACCAGGTGTTCCCCCCGTTGTAAGATACCCCAACCATTCTCTTAGAGATGCTTTCCTATTATAGAGTTTGATCCTGGCTCGGAAGGAACGCTAGCGATATGCTTAACACATGCAAGTCGAACGTTGTTATCGGGGAGAACGCAGAGATAGGCTCCTTGCTTAAATAGCTCTTGTCTCCCTTTGGTGGGACCAGTGGATAACAAAGTGGCGCACGGGTGCGTAACGCGTGGGAATCTGCCGAACAGTTCGGGCCAAATCCCGAAAAAGCGAATACGCGCTGTTTGAAGAGCCTTCGTAGTATTAGGTAGTTGGTAAGGTAAAGGCGGACCAAGCCTATGATGCTTAGCTGGTCTTTTCGGATGATCAGCCACACCGGGACTGAGACACGGCCCGGACTCCAAAGGGGGGCAGCAGTGGGGAATCTTGGACAATGGGCGAAAGCCCGATCCAGCAATATAGCGTGAGTGACGGAAGGGCAATGCCGCTTGTAAAGCTCTTTCGTATAGTATAGATCATGACAGGACTATAGGAAGAAGCCCCGGCAAACTCCGTGCCAGCAGCCGCGGTAAGACGGGGGGGGAAAGTGTTCTTCGGAATGACTGGGCGTAAAGGGCACTTAGGCGGTGTTGAGGGTTGACAGTGAAAGTCGAAAAAAAGCGGAATGCTTTCGAAACCAATTCACTGGAGTGAGACAGAGGAGAGTGGAATTTCTTTTGTAGGGGTTAAATCCGGAGATAAAAGAAGGAACGCCAAAAGCGAAGGCAGCTCTCTGGGTCCCGACCGACGCTGGGGTGCGAAAGCATGGGGAGCGAACAGGATTAGATACCCTGGTAGTCCATGCCGTAAACTATGAGTGTTCGCCCTTTGGGTAGCTTTGTATCCTATGGGGCCAAGCTAACGCGTGAAACACTCCGCCTGGGGAGTACGGTCGCAAGACCGAAACTCAAAGGAATTGACGGGGGCCCGAACACGCGGTGGAGCATGTGGTTTAATTCGATAAAACGCGCAACACCTTTCCAGCCCTTGACATAAGAGAGTTTGCCTCTTTTCGGGAGAGATGGTACTATCTCATACAGGTGCTGCATGGCTGTCGTCAGCTCGTGTCGTGAGATGTTTGGTCAAGTCCTATAACGAGCGAAACCCTCTTTTTGTGTTGCTGAGATGCGCCTACTTTGGAGAAAGAGCAACCGACCCCCAATCAAGAAGTGAGCCGAGTGTTGTACACTTGACATCGCGACACGTAATGGAGTGTGCCAGCACCTCGCTTTCCGTATGGGAGAGATGGAAGCATCTCTTTTTTTCAAGTCAATGTGTCGTTCTTTAGCAAGGGTTAGAGGGCGGATACTCGGAATTCCGGTACGTAGTGTAGTATTCCCCCCAAAACTCTATGGGCAACTCCAAGAAAAGAGATGTGCGTGCCGCACTCACGAGGTACTGCAAGTGATATACTTGAGGAAGGTTGGGATGACGTCAAGTCCGCACGGCCCGTATGGGCTGGGCCACACACGTGCTACAATGGGTATTACAATGGGAAGCAAGGCTGTAAGGCGGAGCGAATCCGGAAAGAGACGCCCAGAGAGTTCGGATTGTGCTCTGAAACTCGGGAACATGAAGTTGGAATCGCTAGTAATCGCGGATCAGCATGCCGCGGTGAATCTGTACCCGGGCCCTGTACACACCGCCCGTCACACCCTGGGAATTGGTTTCGCCCGAAGGAGATATACCAATGAGCCCATGACTCTTTTGTACCCACTAGTGAAGTGCGTGCCAAAGCGTTTGGTGGTCTTATTGGCGCATACCAAGGTGGGGTCTTCGACTGGGGTGAAGTCGTAACAAGGTAGCCGTAGGGGAACCTGTGGCTGGATTGATGACAAGAGAGTGAGAGTGCTATAAGCATAACTCGAACCATATCTCTTGCAATCTGTCGATAATGCTTGCTGGCAATGCAACCATCTTCCAAACAAGCACTTGGTGCGTCTCTGAACCCAACTCATCCGGGCCCCGGGATACACTTATTGATATTGGTTACACCAATACTGCCAGTGCTACCTACCGGAAGCATTCAAGCATCTCTCAATGCCCGGGCACTCGGTTAGACGTGCACACACCCGAAACCATTCCAACCTCGATACGTGGGAGTCTGGCGCCATATGTACTGAGAGTGTTCGGGAGACATGGTCCAAGCCCGGGGGATAGAAACCAATCTTTCCGAAGAGCAAGCACTTCTTATCGACTATGAGTCGTATACCCAGTGTTACTTCCGGTGTGCTTTCAGTCTTTCAGTAGCCATAGCAGATTGTCTATTTGTTACTTCGACAAATGGTATCAATAGCATCATACAGGCCGGGATATGGTGTTACTGTTACTGTGACTTGTTCGGGACTCTTTGGAGAGAGCAGAGAGTCTGGCCGGCCCCCGGTTGCTGTCTTACTTGTTTCTGCGAATACCCGCATAAGACATTCCCGTACGCTTTCAGTCTGTCTGTCAGTTTGTGCAGTTCATAGGCGTTGGTGGAGCTCTCCGAGTGTATTCGTACTCTGGAATGGGTGCTTACCCAAGTCTTTCCAACCCAGCGTACCCCAGCAAGCCGACCGGACAATACCAACATACACCGGAGCTCAGAACTACCAGTCTCGAATCGAGAGAGAACTACTGCTATTCGCTATGCGCTTTTGTGCTGTATTGTGTCTGTTCGGAACAAGACTTATTAGGTGCCCCCGAAAGGTGCCATGCAAGCCACGGGGTCTCATATGCGTTACACTCTGCTCGAAGTAGACTACTCTAGAGAGCAGACAAGACTCTGTACTCTAAAGTGTACTGTACAAGATCTCTCCGCTGAGAGTACTCTCTGTCTCTTTCAGTCTGTCAAGCAAGAGAGCACACTCCGATTCGGTACCGGCTTCACGCGAGTCGATTCAATTATGCGTTCAAGAGAAACACTCCAACAAGCATATTAAGAATCAGAGAGAAACACCAAATGTGCGGGTACCCGGACCACCTTATGTAAGAGAAGAGAGCACTTGACTACCGATATCGGAAAGAGAGACGCGTTCACGACGCTTTTTATACGACATCACAGAGGAATCGAACCTCTTCTGCCAGTGTTCTAAAGAGAACTCTACTTCCAATTGATGTCCCCCACCCGACTCTCCTTTGTGTTGCACTACAAAAAAGCATGCACTACTAGAGTCCTAGCTCTCTTTTCTCGAAAAAACATTCCCTATCAGAATACGAATAAGATCAAAAAGGCCATCATTGAGGAAAACAATGCAATTGCTTCGGTTAGAGCAAAGCCCAAAATAGCATACCCAAATAATTGTTTCGCCAAAGATGGATTTCGCGCCACTGAATTTATCAAAGCACTGAACACGTTTCCAATACCTACAGCAGCTCCCGCTAAAGCAATTGTTGCAGCTCCGGCACCCATTAATTTTGCACCTTCTAACATCTATACAATACTCTTTCAAGCGTTTTTCTTAATCACGTCTCTCTTAAAGCAGCTCTTTTAGGCTCTCGTTCCGCATGTCTTGTTGTCTCATAGTATTATAAAGAATGGACATTCCGCAGTGTAATAGAGTCTATAAAGTCTGTATCTCCTTGAATAACTCTATTTGTTGTTCTAAGCAGTAGTACCTCTGTTTTGTTTCCTCCGAAAAGAGGATCCCTTCATCGGCTCGGAATAGAGTGTATAAGCGCTGGTCCCCTTCGGTCTAGTTGCTTGTGTGTTCCGCCGGCTACCTACCTAGGACCTCCGTCCCCGCTGCAGAGAGGAACCCCCCAATTCCTGTAGTTCCGAAACTACTAAGGGTGTTTTTGTCCAACGGACATCCCCAATTCCTAAAGTTACAGGGCGGCCGGCCCCGTTAGGCCCAAAGTTGTTTTCCAAATGGTACCGAGAGATGCACACTACTACTTTTCCGCGCCGTTATCGGACATAGCAGGCGGAAAAAGCACCTATATCTATCTGTAAGAGAAGAGAGGGGAGAGAGCCCTCACAACAAGAAGGCAAAAGGAACCCTAGGCTATGATGCATTTCGGAGTATAGGTCTAACCACCGAACCGAATATGGCATGCTATAGTTTTATAGTCTCTCGACGGGAACACTTGGGAGATTACCGGACAGCCAGAGATGCTCCAACCCGACTATTCCGCATGTCTTGTTGTCTTTCAGAACCCTAGTAGTAAGGCGCACTCCGATACCATTGATGTCCAATCGCTTTTATAGTAATGGCTGGATCGACAACCTCGTCCATGGAGTATAACAGAGAAAAGGAGGGTATCGCAATGAACATCAGGATGATACTTGGAAAGATGGTCCGAAGAATCTCGATAGTAGTTCCATGAACTATCCTGTTAGGTATTTGATTCCATTGATTTTGGAAATGCAATAACGCGCGTACCAAGATCCGTAATACGAAAACTAAAATTAGGAGTAGGAAGAACAAGATATCATTATGTAAGTACAGTATTCCGTTCATCATAGGAGTTGCTGCGTCTTGAAATCCTAATTGAAAAGGTTCCGCTGCATCACATTTCGCAATTTCAATACCCGCTAGAAACATTGTATCCTTAACGGCTTCACTTTCTGTGCTTCCTTTCCACAAGAGATCTCTCAACTCACAAGCATAAGGGATATTGTTGCTTTCGCCATGTAATGCTTCGGGCCGAAACCCAGCTGCTTTCAAAACTCTCTTTCAGTTGTTAGGCACGATTCATTTCTTCTTTCCATAAGATTGGAGATGCGTCTCTTTCGTAAACTGCAAGGGAGAAGGTAAGGTGTTCCAATACCCTTCTCTTATCGTCAAGAAGAGAGAATATCGTTGTTTTCTTTTCGTGTACGATTGCTCTTAAGTGCCGTACTCTGGGATTCCGGATTCTGGGATATTCAACTCTACTGAAAGCGACAGAATGCTCTATGACCGAAAGAGCTCTTCTCAAGAACAGAGAGAGTACTCGCGTTTTCTCGGATCTCACGTATACGGTCGGAGCGTGTTGACCTACGGTCGGAAAACAACTTTGGGCCTAATACCGAATCGAACACTGAAATCGAATAGAGTAATAGCAATTCTACACATTCTTAAGTAAGACAATCTTGAAATGTTGAGCCGAGTTCGGAACATAGACTCCCAGCAATAGCCCCAATACCGAACAAAGGGAATAGCAGCACCTTACCACCCATTCTGTTTTCTTAAGGTAGTGACAGACCTAATAAGCGTTTTTCAACCCTCTGGAAATAGGGCATTCTCTCCTGTATATAATAATGTTGTTCCCCCCCGCGTGCATGCATCGAAGTGTTTCTTCCGGGACAGTTCCATGATCGAGTGGACAGTGAAATCTCCCGCGAGCGCTCTTACCCATTCTGTTTTCTTTTGCTCCTTAAGAGAAGTGCTATAATACGTCCTTTTGTTTCTTGACTCGGAGACTCTAGCTCGGGTATGCCGGTGTTGCCTCGTAATCGCGAAAAGAGGTTCCCTACAAGATTTCCTTTTTCCGAATTCCCAAGGTACCGAATGGGGGCGCTTCTCTCCTTTCAAGAACGGGTCTGTCTTTCCAGATCTAGCATTTCGTATCCGTGTGGAATAGCATCGATTCGGGCTCTCGTTCACTTTCCAACAATTTAAGAATGGGTCCGGGCGAAGACACAACAGGTAATAACGCCTTGTCTATATAGTCTTTTACGTTTCTCTTAAAAGTGGTAGACAGTCTCTACTGCTTTACTCGCGAGTTGCTTCCTTTGAAGAAGTGGATTTCGCGTTCCTCCCTAGAGTCTCTTCTCTTTTTAGGGGAGTGAAATTCCCTCTTTGTGTGGTCTTACTCTATCGCTAGTAAGACTCTCCAGTTACAAACTCTCTCTTCTAAACTCTCAGTACGCCTAGCACCTGTCCCCTAGAGGTCGGTCGGGTGTCACTCCCCTCCCTATACTATCGAGGTCGGAATGGTTTCGGGTGTGTGCTCTCTTCCATGAGCCTGGTTTTAGGCGTTCTGTTTGGGAACGGCGCGTCTCCCTCCCTTGAAAGCAGAGTGCGTGTACGCGGACTATCCATTCTTTAAGGTGGACTGAAAGACAGAGAGTACTGCTGGCTCGGAATGAAATAGGTATTTCAAAAGAATCGCTGATGTACGAATCGAACGGGAGCGACAGCCTTATCTACTGCATCCAATGAGAAGCGAGCGAGCACCGATAGCGGAATCAATTCGACGAAATAGGCTTGTGTCTCTATGGCTTACGGAGCTTTTGAATGGACTCTCTAATCTTGTAGTCGATTCTGTCAGGTCGAATACGGACTCTTTCTGTCACTCTGTGTCTGTCTGACTGGGTAGGTCTCTATAGATACGCTTACCCGCCCGACTTGCTGCTTAAAGATGTATTACTGGTATAAGCGCTGCTATCGGATTGGAAATGTACTTTCCTTTTTTTCTGTCATTTTCGGATGATGTTCGGTGTACGGGCTTTCTTGTAGGTGTGTTGTTGCACGCATGTTCCCACCGTATCGCAAAGATGCCTTGGGGTGCTGAAATTGCTCTGTTTGTGCACTCTGTATACCACCGTGTTGGACTGGGCTGCTAAAACTGGTATGACTCTCTTCGGTAGTGAAAGAAAACAGGCATCTTAATAGTGTGGTGGATCCGCGCATCGCTAGTACACACACAACAGTGGCATGGCACCTCTTTTCACGGTAGTAAACTAAACCGTAAGACCCATGCTACCCGATCGGCGAGTTATGGGTTCTCCGGCCGTACCTTACTCTCTCCAAAGATTGCTGTCTTGTTATGGAGAGTGAAAACACCTATGCTGCACTGCAAGAATCGTGCATCTCGACTCGGCGGGGTACACGCGTGTCTATGGCGGTTCGCTTTCTGCCGATGCGTCTCTTCGCTCAGTGCACTTCGTAGCGGAAAACCCCGTAAGCAATCTACGACACAACACTCTGTGTCTGTGCAATCACTGGGCATTTCGAGAAGGGCAGTTCAGAGAGCAAAGTGCCAGGCGATTCTGTAGCTCCGTGACGGATATCAGTAGCTCCGGATACCTCATACGAGAGCCGAAGAGAAAGAGTGTTCTCCGTATCGAGTTGGGTCCTCCAGAGTGCTTATGACGTATTCTAGTCTACTGAAAGACATAGCATCTCTCTCTCTGTCTGTGTAGAGTGCTCTCTCTCTTGAGCAATAGCTGCACAAACAGTGTCATTGCTAGCTCGGCTCAACACACAACACTTCCCCGGATGTATGCACCTCGCTCCGCGTATAGTGTGCCACTCTCGGAATGCATGCTGGTTGTACACTCTCCACTTCCGGAGATACTCTCGTACCGAACTCTACTCTGTCTTGTAAAGACACACATTTCAGTTCGAAAGCAGACACTCCAGTAACTATGCATCACATCCAGATAGCATAGACACATACCAGGCAGAACAGTCAGTAGATCTGCACCACGGGTCCGGCAGATCGATTACTTAAGCTTTCAGTCTGCTTTTCGGTGTCTATGTAACACGCAACTGGTCCGATAGGCCTACGCGAGAGTAGAGTGCTCTCTTATTATGGCTAGGCAGGCAAGCCAGCAATCCGTGTTTCGTAAGACTCTCTTGGTATCTTGTTGCATATCTATGCCAACTCTCTGATTCTCGCCTATCGGAGTATCTCTCTAGGCGATTGGATGGTTGTACCACTCTCGGACTCGGACTCGGACCCGGATGTGTCACTCTCTTTGCTAAAGACTTTCAGACAGTGTAGTCAGTCCTTGGATCTCTGCTTTCTGTGTTGGTTACCATCTGCATCCCGTACCGTTTTATAGATGGTTTTTACTCTTGCATCAAGTATAGTGTTGATTGTGCTAGCTCTATACACTCTGGGTGGGGGGGTTGGGCACGCTACATATGCTGTTTCGGACCGTGGGCATGGCAGCGATGCAGTTGGCTTACCTCACCACCACTAGACTGAAACGCAGAGAGTGCACTGTTCGAGTCGCCCAGCAGGCCAAGGCACACGATACGCGGAGCGAGGTGCATACGTGTTTCAAGGTAGTACCGGACATGCAGTTGTCCTATGTCCAATGATTGGGTCTGCCACTCCCGATGCCTACCTAGTCGGTCGGTCGGTCGGTTTGCTTCGATAACGTTACGGGATAGACTCTCTTTCGGTGCGGCTCTCTATCGTTCCGGCCGGGGAGAGAGATTGTGTACCATCTATAACACGGTACGGGATGCGGATGGTAACTAACGTAAGAATACCGAGAATAGTCTCTTAAGAGAGAGACACTCAACAAAGAGTCTGTGTGCCGGCCCGGCAATGCTTTGTCGCGTCATATCACTCGGCCGCTCCCCTTATTTGTGCTTTTCGGTTGTCTGATCCAACTATAGCTCTTGTGTATCTACTTATCGTATTCTTTCCCCTTCTCGGTAGTTCCGTTGCCGGTGTTTTCGGACGTTATCTAGGAAAAGCAGGCACCGCTTTCATGACCACCACGTGCGTTTCATGCTCTGCTGGCTTGTCTTGGATCGCTTTTTATGAAGTCGCACCGGGAGCTAGTGCTTGCTATCTCAGAATCGCACCTTTTCTCGAATCGGAAATGTTGGATGCGTATTGGGGCTTCTTTGGCGACCGTGAAGTCACCGGAGGAATTGCAAAGCAGACTGAAGGTAGAGCTGCAACAAGGACTACTCGACCCGGAATAGCATGTCGGGAAAAGGGGGGGACATACGTAAACGACTCCCGGAAACCCCGAATTCGACAAGGAGGCGTGCAAGAAAGGTGTCACAAGAAACTCTTACGCTGGCTCGAATATGGGTAGCAAGAGGGCGCTTATGCCGTGGGGCCAGCTTATTCCCGTAGGGAAACCCTAACAGCACCTCTGTTTCGACCTGGGTCTTCTAGTGGAGTGGAACCGGTGAACCACGCGGGGGTTAGATGCGTGGGGCAGAGGGCTCGTAGTACCATTCTGCTAGATCCGTTTCCGTCGGAACAGAAGAGGTAACACGCTCTTTAGGGAAGGGGCCTAAACGGCACCGTATTCCACTTTCAGGCAGCGGACCGTACACTCTTTGGACCCGAATCCAGTTTGAGAGCCGTGTGATGGGCAACCTTCAAGCACGGTTCGGAGAGCACGGCCTACTCTCCCGTTTAGGAAACAACACCTCTTAGTAGAGCAAGGTACGCTCGATTCGCATACTCGGAAGAAAAGACTCGTAATTCACTTCTGACCCCGTGTTCGATAGCCCGACCGTAGTGATGTTAATGGTGGTTACATCCATAAGTTGCTTGGTCCATCTGTATTCCATTGCTTATATGTCTTCGGATTCGCATAGCCCTCGATTTTTGTGTTATTTATCCATTCCTACTTTTTTTATGCCCATGTTGGTGACTGGAGATAACTCTATTCAAGTCTTCCTGGGATGGGAGGGAGTCGGTCTGTCTTCTTATTTGTTAATTAATTTCTGGTGTACACGACTTCAGGCAGATAAAGCGGCTATCAAAGCTATGCTTGTCAATCGAGTAGGTGATTTTGGATTCGCTCTGGGTATTTCGGGTTGTTATACTCTCTTTCAAACAGTAGACTTTTCGACCATTTTTGCTCGTTCGAGTCCCCCGCCGACCAGACAGTCTTTCTTTCTCCCTATGAGATGGAATGCCATAACTCTGATTTGTTTGTTACTTCTGCTTGGTGCTGTTGGTAAATCCGCACAGATAGGATCGCATACTTGGTCACCCGATGCTATGGAGGGGCCCACTCCTGTTTCCGCTTTGATTCATGCAGCTACTATGGTAACAGCTGGCGTTTTCTTGATTGCAAGGTGCTCCTATTTATTTGAAAACCCACCTACGGCTTTGATTGTGCTGTCTGTTTCCGGAGCTACGACGGCATTCCTTGCGGCAACCACTGGACTCTTACAGAACGATATAAAGAGGGTAATTGCTTTTTCAACGTGCAGTCAATTAGGCTATATGCTCTTTGCTTGCGGCATCTCTAACTATTCGGTTAGCGTCTTTCACTTATTGAATCACGCGTTTTTCAAAGCATTACTCTTCTTGAGTTCGGGTGCGGTGATTCATGCAATGTCGGATGAGCAAGATCTTCGGAAGATGGGGGGGGCTGGCCTCCTCGTTGCCTTTTACCTATGCCATGATGCTAATTGGCAGCTTATCTCTTATTGGATTTCCTTTTCTAACGGGATTTTATTCGAAAGATGTTATATTAGAGCTCGCGTACACAAAGTATACCTTAAGTGGTAACTTTGCTTTCTGGTTGGGAAGTGTATCTGTCCTTTTCACTTCTTATTACTCTTTTCGGATACTCTCTCTTACATTTCTAGTACCCACAAATTCCTGCGGGCGAGACCTCGTACGACGTCATGATGCGCCCATTCCAATGGCCTTTACTTTAATACTGCTAGCTTTCGGGAGTCTCTTTGTAGGATACTTTGCCAAAGTGTGACCCGTTAGCCCATAAGAGTAAAGTGATTACGAAGCGGCTGTTGCTCACCCGACAAGATCTTACGAGGAAACAACCCAACACGATCCTATCTTACGCCGGTGAACAAGAATTGGGGATCGGATGCGGGCGAAATTACCGCAAATGGCTTAGATGTTCAGTCGACTCCGTACAGAATGGAAACACGAGCAGACCTGGGAGGATACAAGAGGCCCTGGTGAGTTAAGAATATGAACAAGTGTAAGCTTCGCTGCCCGAAACAGTACGGACCCGAGGGAAAGGCCCGGAAGCGAAGGACTCGAACGAGCGGGATATGTGTTCCACATTCTGGCCTTGCTACATGGACTATACGCGGAAACTGCCTGAAAGAAGGACTCTGTCCAACCCACAAGGTACATCTTGCGCCTATGGGCCGCTATCACTATCCAATAAGACACTCGAAACAGGAGAAACACACCCGGTGGACCGCATCAAGTCCTCCTAAAAAAGAGCGGGATTCTCTACAAAGCCAAGGTCGTGTGTGGCCTTTTGGGCCCACTTGGAGACTGGGGATCTCGGCAATCTTGGGCTTTTCTGTTGCCGTTAAGAGAGACATGTAGTGCGTCTCTTTTTCTTAGGGAATACAAAAGACTCTCCTGTGAACCGCCGGAATAGCATGTGTTCTGCGTTCGATTCGTGCCTGTTTCCCGCTGCCCAGGCCCAACTCTCAGAAACGAGCACAGTACTCTCTCTCAAGTCTACCAGTCGGTATAAAGGCTATGGATCCCTTGACCATCTTCCGACTTCCGAAGTGATTTGAAGCTGCTTGGAGACTGCCCGCCCCACTGTTACCCGTACTCGAAGTATCGGCAGGAAAGGCAAGATGGAAGCCAGCTCTTTATAACCAGCAAAAAGCGACATTACAAGAGAGAAGAAGAGAATCGGTTGCGCGAGCCTAGTGACGTAGGTGCAACATAGTACAGCGCGCCAGAACCCTCTCTTTTTTATAGGTTCTACGGACCGAAGCCAGCAGCGTCCTCTGGTAGAAAAGCATGCTCGATATTCCGGTCAAAAGCAGGAAGAACCCCAATAACAATAGGCCTCTTGTATCCTCTTTCGAAAAAGTATGCAAGGGAGCTAGCAATCCGGACCGTATGGAATAGGTGCCTAAGAGACAGCATGGAAGAGTCACAATATTAAGAAGCGAGGTCCAAGAAAGCAGGGGTAGAATTACGGAATGCAGAAGAGCAGTTGCTAATACCCGAGGAATAAAAGCGGCATTTTCTACGGGATCCCGAAACCACCAGCCACCCCGACCTAATTCATGATGAGCCCACCAACTTCCTGGAAATATTCCTACGGTTAAAAACCACCGACATGTCAAGATCCAAATGCGCATCGGTGAATTGTCTGATACCACTGTGTTCGCTTCGGTCCAACATGCTCTATGAGTCTTCCACTTCCATCTTTCGTTTCCGATTCCGAGTTTCCAAAGCTTTCCGGATGGGTTCTTATAGTGTGTGTTGAGCCAGCTGCAGCGACAATCATATATATATGGATCGCTTTTTGCTTTCTGTTTGATTAGGGTAGTAAAGAGACAGCATGTCTTGGATCCGACGCATCCTGCACGAAGCAGCGTACCCTTCTTTTCGGCATCCTTCCGCATGTCTTGGTCCGAGAGTTCCAAAACCATCCAATTCCGAATTTGGGATCTAAAGAAGCAATAGCCCATCGCACTTGCGACGTCTCCGGCATACATGCATGGTGGATGTATAGCTGAAATCGGATCTTGTGGAACAGGATTGGATTCCGAAAGCGGTTCGGTACGAACGCATAAATTGCGCACAAAAGGATCGGAACTCGCGGAATGGAATGGAATGAAAAACAATGCCATGCCAACACGCAGTTCATCTATAGTATACGCTTTCTTATCATCTCTCAAAAAAGGAAGCAGAGTCCTTTCCCGCGGCGAGAATCGGGTGCTAGTCGCGCAACAAAGAGAAACGCTCCTTCTTTCAGGGTAGACAGGCGAAGAAGATAGGGGGGCTGGCCCGTCATTCCTTCGCGGAAGTGCCTCCCATAGAGGTAAACGAAAGAGAAGAGTGTACCACCTTTTTCCACGGCTTTGGGACAGAATGGACTTCGCAAAGTGCGATAAAAAGGATTCCATTAAGAGAGTGTGTCTGCAACAGCGTTTAGAAACATGATGGGAAAGGGGTCGACCCCGGTAACACAGAAGGCATCCATAAAAACAAGGGATCCGACACCATGATAAAATACTACCCTCATGAGTAGACCATGTCCCGGAG
Organism: Taxillus chinensis; assembly: GCA_023512835.1. NCBI lineage: Eukaryota > Viridiplantae > Streptophyta > Magnoliopsida > Santalales > Loranthaceae > Taxillus > Taxillus chinensis. The sequence continues at coordinate 31,596,595 of CM042089.1, read as the reverse complement.
ATTTTATAAAAGAAAGGTGCATTAGCGGTTAATACGTTGTAATTGGATACGTTATTCGGAATATGACGGAACGAAAGACCCAGTAATGAAAGCAGAATGCACCAAAATGCAGGTGCTGCACCAAACGCTGGTGGTTTCTTGTACATGATGAAGACTACGAAAAGACCCGGAAACCCCGCATAATGAAATGTTTCATAGATGTCCATGTGCTAAAACTAGTATTTTCTGTTCTGTAACACCCCGCCCCCACCCAATCCTACTCCCGATCCGAAGCACCCCTTTTCCATTCATAGAGAAATCCAATCGTCAATATCAATAAAAAGCCAATCATTGACCAAAATCCAAACATATCCAGCGTTTTTAGGGTAACCGCCCACGGAAAGGAAAAGGTTACTTCCGGATCAGGGATAATAAATAAAATCGAAACTAGAAAAAAAGCGTATATCGAAACGACTTCTGGCATCACCGAATGGATCGAAACCACATTCGTAGGCCGACAATGTCTCTGGACTGGTAGCACTCTTGGAAGCAAATGGAAAGGGAACACCGAGTGGGAGAACAGAAACTAGCGGACTGATCACTAAATAGATAGATATAGGTGCAAATTCCGACATATAAGCAATGGGTTCTCTCGCGTAGTAGCCTCGCGCAGCATACATACCGGTCGGAAAGAGCTCTGTCGCTGCATGGAGAAAGCCACTGTTTAGACAGACAGGGAACATTGCCATCATTTGGTACAGTACCCACTCCACCAATGTACTCTCGCAAAAAGGTGGGAAGAGATGCAGCCGGAAGTCGGAGGAATACCGCAGTCCAGGGAGATATCCACGTGGTGTCCGTCTCTCGTAATTGTAGGGACCGAACTTCCAGTTCCAGCAATCAATTAGGGCCGTGTTCAAGGCGGGATGGATCTGTAATGAAGAGTTACCCGTGATTCTCTTCTCTTTGTATCGTTGGCAGGAAATGCTCTAAGAGTTGCTAGCCTGTTATAGTCTCGATTCTCTTGTTGAGTGTCTGTACTCTTGACAATCGAGGTGATGCAGTTTCTTGTCGGGATGCAGAGTTCGGTGGGCCTGAGCAGACACTGGAATACCTAGACCACTATTCGACCGGGGGCGGGTCTTCTCTCTACATCCGGTTGCTACAGTGATACTAGTAGTTGCATGAAACAGGCGGCAGCATACGCCAATTCCGCTGAAATACATGCACAGAATCAATAGCGAGCGGAGCGGTAAGAAGCATTCCAAAGTGTATCATTCCAGAGTAAGACATCTTTCAGATTCCGGGTGAACACACCGTGCATGCATCGATTCGGGCTCTGGCAAGATTGGGCCATGGACTGTCCTCCCTTGAAAGCCGGAGATATTGGATGCTGCCAACCAACCATTCCGCTTATGGCATGCGGAAGAGTTTGAGTGCTCCGTTCCGCATTCGAGCATTCTTCCACCGGGCTATCTATCTCTTGTCTCGGCCTATGCTCCCGGATGTAGAGAGAGCACTGTTCGGAGAGTCCAGGGGTTGGATCTGCTCTCTTGCCTGTTGTTCCGGCGTGCATGCACATTCCCGTCTTCTATTTGGTACTTCTAACGAAGCAAATGGAAACAGCTCTCTTCTTTCAAGCATCTCTGTGAGCCCCCACACCCCCGACTTCCCTCTTTCAAGGACTCTGGGTTGTCGGTACGGAATGCAGATCTTTTTACGATGCCGACAGACTCGAAAGATGCAGAATCCGAAGAGAGTGTTCTCCTTTTTTAAAGAGCGGAACGCGAAATGCAACTATTTCTTTTCTTATAGATACGCGAAGCGAAAGTAGGCTCGTTGGCGTACGCGGGTTCCATAGATCTGTTTTTGCTACCCTCTCTTGGCAGGTTGGGGAGTCTACAACGTATAGAGTATACCGTTTCATAACCTCTTGCTATGGGCTTTCCGCTTGGTATTGCTTCGCTCAAGTACATGTCTCTGTTTCTGTCACCTACTTAACTCAGTGGTTAGAGTACCGCTTTCATACGGCGGGAGTCATTGGTTCAAATCCAATAGTAGGTATTGGGCTTTCCTTGGGCTCTGTATGTCGAGATACCGCTGTTGCTTTCCGCTCTTTAAGAAGCTACCGAATCTGTCGTGTCCTTGAAAGCAGGCTGCTACACTGTCGTAAAAGAGCCCCAGACGCCTTCGCTTCGAGTGTTTCTCTCTTGGAGCCTTGAACAGATACCTGAAAATCCAGGAAAAGTAGGACTCTCCCTTGCTACGCTGCCATTCAATGGTTCTTGCTCTGCCCAACAAGACACAACAAGACAGATTCGGCAGCTCGATTACGTATGCCATAGGACCGAAGGAAAGGTTGCAGCAGATCTTACAAGGGTATCTGAAGACTGTTTTGTGTCCTGGGAAAGAGCTCTCTTCTTTCGGAATCTCTCTTTCGCCGCTACACGCAGACCCAATACCCAGTTACTGCGCCATCCAGCCCATAGCAAGGTTATGAAACGGTAGAAGCACACTGTCTGTTTCCAAGTTCATGTGTAATAGTACAGCGGGTGTTTCCACACATACCTTTTTGGACGATAATGTGTTGTGTGACAATACCCAGAGAGATCCTTCTTCTTCTTCTTCTGTTGTCAGTACAACTCCTAAAACCGCATATGCAATTTCGAACTGGTTTGCTTACGCTCTGCTTTCGAACTCCCCTCCGTTATACCTTAAGAGTACGCACCGGGCCGGTGTTGCCTTCTTAGTTCGGGGGGCATAATGTATTTGGAGCCGCATATGGATCGGTGAAGTGGGAAGCACTTGACTACCGAGAGAGAGCGGAGCTGGCCCACTTCGATTTCGAAGAAACCTCTAGAGTGTCAGTGAGTCTCGGTTGTGTAGAGTTCCGCAGTCTATAGAGTCCTACCTTGTCTTGTCTGTTTCCAAGAGTACAGTACCAAAGACCTAGACACTCTGTATTCCGGCAAGCATTCGAATACCGATGCCTCTGGGTTCGCCAGGTTTGATTGAACGCTCGGGAAGGTGAATACTCTACTCTGCCTAACGGACAGATTGTGCCGGCTCGCCGCCTCTTAGTGTCTAAAGAGCTCTTTCTTCTGTAGAGTTTGGACGTAGGACAGCTCCTGTCATGGCATAGTATGCTGCGGGTCCACTCCACCCTTTCTTTGAACCTTGTGTATGAGAGCGGATCGAACGTAAAGATATGAACTGAGTGCCATTTGCTGAGTTACAGAGAACAAGGGAGAGGGATATGGAAAGGAAACAGTAATGAAAGAGGAAGTCATTGCTAGTAGTAACGACTTCTCACGATCCAAGGGTTCGTATAGAATCCATGTCCTAGGTGTATCAAAAAACATTCTTTTCGCGAAGCGTATATAATAAAATAGAGTGAAAGGGTCCACCCCGAGGGGTACTGAGTCCTCTCCGAACCGTGCTTGAAGGTTGCCCATCATACGGCTCACCAACTTCTGCCTCTATGGGAGGATCGCTCCGGGCGGGTTCGGATCACTCTGTCTCTTAGCACTCTGATTCCGGAATGGGGTTAGCCGCGAGTCGTAACGCTCCCATTTCTGTCAGTCAAGTATGCTAGCATCCCGTACGCTTTCAGTCTGTCTGCTAGCGGCTGCCAATCTTTCTTTAAGTCTGTCAAGTACGCTGCCATTCAGTCTTTCCGGTGCTTACTCGTTCCGGCTGTGTAGGCACTTCTCTCTAGTCCCCTTCCCAGTCACAATTCTCTGATTCGGGTACTACGGACCCTCTTCCATCCATTTCCGAAGAGCCGTTTAGGAATGGGGGGGCAAAGCGCAGAGTGCTTTGAAGCACACTCTCCTCTCAGATGCTTTCAGAGATCCAAGAGCGTATTCATATTCCCATTTCTTATAGAATGGATTCCGTATAGTCGCTTTTAGCCCCAAATCCCCGAGGGCACGGAGGCAAGAGACTGTCTTTCGGGTAGCGCATCAACATGCTTTTGCTCTTACGTGCTCGCATGCCATTGTCTGCTCTCTTATAGTAGTGGTTCGGATGGACTTCGCCGTGCTTTCCACTCGAATAGAGAATTGAAAAGGCTGTCTGATCAGAGATGTCGATTCGATCCCTTGGACTGCTGCCCTATGTTTCCGATTCTGTTTTCAATCCGGCCGGCAGCGTCGTTCCAACAACCGGTGGGGAGCAAATACGTATACACGATTCTTGGAAAATGGCCTAAGAGTCCTAATTCCATTCACCAAAACAGGTTCATCTCTCGCGTGTAGTGCTTTTTTTCGAGTCGTAAGTCTTATATGGTATAGCGATTACTCTTTCCGAACCCAATAAGCAACCCTATTCGAGTCTGTTTGGGTCCGCATCCGATCCGCTCAGATATCAAAAGAGTCCTATACTTTATCACTCTCGTGAACCTTCCGGCCGCCCAACGACCTATAACGCTAGTAACTACTCCCACTGGGGCTAGGGAGTACGCCCCACAACCAAAAGCGGCGCAGAACAAAGAGAATTTGCTAAAAAAGCCGGCTAACGGGGGTATTCCAGCGTAAGAGAACAATGTAATTGAGAAGGTAATCGCCGAAATTGGATTCGTTTTGGAAAGAGCGCCCCAATCCGCTATATATTTCACACGGGTGTTCCGGAATGCTGACACGATTGCGAATGCTTCTATCGTCATGAATGCATACATAAAGATACCAATCAAACACGCTTGAATGCCTTCGACTGTTCCACAGATACCAGACAGCTAGACTCCACCGTTCCAATTGTCTTCGAGACATGTATGAACCCCCGGGATATGCCATGCGTGTTGCTCTGCCCAACTCTAGGGTAGCGTGACAGAACATGAACTCGGGTGACCAGGAGAGCTCTTCTTAGGGTGTTTCAGTAGCGATTTCTTTTCGGAGGGATACGGATCTGGTAAGCTCTTGGATCGAACGGGATATCTATCTCTCTTCTTGGAATGTAGAACACCGAACTCTCTACCGGAAACACGAAACACTAGAGGTCGAGCAATGCACACTGTTAAAAGAAGTGGATACGATACTGGTGTAGCTTCCAAAGTACAGCACTTTCACTCGACTAAGAGCACTTTCTCTTGGAATACAGAATACAAGTACCAACACAGAAAGCAGACCGATCTCAAACTAGAGAGTTAAGGCGGTACCAATTGTGTGTAACAAAACACTGTACGCGGAAAGCACCGTACGCTTTCAGTCTGTTTCCAGTACGGGCAACTCTCTATTGCTTGCTTGGCAAGTCACACAAAGCAGCGAAAGCGAGGCATCTGCTCGACCTCTAGAGTTTCTGTACCAAAATTGGGAAGCAATAGCATACAGAATAGCGCCGGAAGAGTTTGGAAATCGAGAGTGTGATAGGCAGCAACACTAGAGAGTACACTGTTTCGGGCTGGCAGATGGGACTGTAGGCTTTCTGGAAAGGGAGAGTTTGGACAGTAAGAGAATGGATAGCTGCTATACACACCGTATGCTTTGCACATGTTATGTGTGTTATGGAAGGCATTCTCTCTAGATCTGTCCACTTGAGCCATTAGTCTCTGATTCCGGGACATGATACAGTATTGGAACAACCATGCTACCACGTCCACGCCCAATCCATGAATGGAAGGCTCTCTGCATCACTGAAACTCTTGTGGGCTATCTATAGCAGCTGGCAAACCACCTTACGGAACAATGCCATAAGCGGAATGGTCCCGACATGACTTGAGCAGAACAGCGGCAACACTCTTGCTTCTGTATTGTTATGGAGTTATAGAGTCACAATAAGAGAAGAGCCCGGAGGAATGTGCACTCTCTGCAGCGGGTACTGTACTCTTGCGAGATAGGACGCATAGCGCATATGAGATAGATATGCAAGCGGATAGCGTTTCACACTGATAAGGGTACACACGCGATCCAACCAGCAGCATTAGGACTCTCACCTCGTTCCAAACTCTATACGCCGCAGGGAAACAGGTTCGGTTCGACATCTCCAATCCCACTACCATAGGGGAAGACAGGCTTTGTAACTTGGCAAACGAAGTGCATCTCTCTACCGCTACCGGGAAGTGCACACTCCGAAATCAGTCCTCCCTCGGGTCGGGTTCTTACACGGAAGTTTCTGCCTTATGGGATAGAGAATCTGTAGCTTTAGGCAAATGCAATCTCTTGTGGACTCTTCCATTCCGTATTCTCCCAGTCCCTGTGTTGGAAGTGCCCACTCTCGAGTAATAGTGCACACCTTTCCATCGAGTCTATTGCCACCGGGCTATCTATCTCTTAAACCGGGAAGCGAAACAGGACACATCAAGTGGACATACCGATACCAATACGTATTTCGAGGGAGATCCGAAAGGGGAGTTCGAACGACTTCTTGGATTGGGCGTGTACCCGGTCGGTATGCGTTGCGAACACTTTCATTTTGTATTATATTGATAGGAGCTCGATAGAGAATGGTCCCACTACAAAACGTTTGCTTTTTCATTACTTCCATGGTCGTTCCTCGTGGCACGGCAGCACCCGTACTCTTGAGAGGGTTCGTCAGTAGAGATGTTCCCACAGGTGCCCCTTCTTCCAATGGTACTATAATTCCCATTCCTATCCCAGCATTCCCCCCTTTTTTTCTATATACATGCCAGCAGCCCACCATTCATACGCTCCGGAGTAAGTGGAGTATGGGTAAAAGCAAGCCCCATTCGCTTTCCAGACAGATTTGGGAGACGCTATGACACAAGAGCTAGAAACGCCTCATTTCGTGTCGTTCCCGTGCTGCATTTACTTCAGAGTGCGATCGAAAAGGGGCACTTCTGCTGTTTAGAAGCTTTCTGCGGTGTGCTCCGTTTACTCTTGTTTCGTACTCTGCTATTTAAATGAGGTCTATGCAACATGAAGACAGAGCTCGCTGAAGAGAAAAGCACACTTGTTACTCCTAGGGAATGAGCAACGACGAAATGACCAGATGAGTCCCAATTTCTCTCTTTATAGAGCTGGTTTGGCTGTCGCTGTACCGGGTGTTGCTTGTGTTTGGGGTGTACGCAAACAACTTGATGCCTTACCAACGAGCCGAAAGCGGATGGAAGGTAACTACTACAACCAATCCATGCATATTGCACATGTTGGAGTGTGCATCTGTCTGTTGGGTGTGCATCTGTCGTGCGACCCTTATGTGCTTGTGGCCCACGCCTCCTAGCTCTAGGTATGGGCGGCGTGAACTCTGATTCGATCCGGGTATTCAATCCCGCCGCTTAGATGCTCAGTTGACTCCTTCACCTTTCGGTTCTCACATAGAATGGCAGAGTGCTTTTTCCATAATAACAGAATTCGTGCATAAGGGAAAGGCACTTTGGATGAACTTCGAATGGGAGGTAAGCCTCGCTGCTCGGAAACACCCTGTGCTGACCACACTGAAAGAGAGAGAAATACAGGTAACGCCTGTTGGCGAAGTGGCGTTAAGCATCCTACGCGGTACGCAATAGGAGGTCGCTCTACGTCCGTACCGCTCCTAGTGGAGTAGATCCCGCATCCAACAAGTATTGGCACCAGGGAACGGGAGAATTCCAACTGTCCGGCCTTACCGCGGTGGGAACGGGAATTCCAAGAAGCAGTCCAAGAAACATGTGTGTTGGCAAAGCTTCAAGCACATCTAATAAAGATACGCAACACAAGTGAAAACGCGTAGTACGGGACTTGGAAAAGCGGACGTGGGGAGGGGCGTAAGAGAACCATTCCATAAGGGGGGGCGAGACAGAATGGGTTGGTGAGCCGAGCAGATAACTGTATCGTTTACTAGGAAGAGTAGAGAGCACGCGAAGCGCTAGTGGATGACTTGATGTGCATCTGTCTGTACGAGCAAGATTTGACCTCTCCCGAAACTTCTTCCCCCGCCGGAGCTTTATGAGGCAGAGCAAAGTCTCACGTACAGTTCGGAGGCCGAGCTTCACCAAACCCAGACTCGTAGGGTATCGGCTTAGGTCCACTAAGACAAAGCAGATCAAGTGCACTCAACGATTCCCTTTGGGTTCCGAACTCCATCTTGGGTATGGTATGCGTTGTTGTTTGCGAGGTCTCGATCATTTACATGGACCCACTTCTCATTCCATTACTGGGAATTTGATGCTCTATCCACAGTCCCTAACCGATCGGCTGCTTGAGCATGATGAATCACCTCGCCGCCAAGTTGCCAATACACTTTCTGGCCTCATCTGAGAATGGCAGCAGCAAACTGGAGCTGTTTATGCATCGGTGGAATAGCGAACAGCAGAATGTATGGTTTACCATGTACCCAGAAAAAAGATACTTTCGAGCTACGAGCACGACAGCAGTTGCTATACATACAAATTCCTTTACGGATTTCTATGCTCCGATTGGCACTTCCAGAACAGGCTGGTATACCACCTTAATGAAACTTCCATTTCTTTTTTTTAATTCGGATAGGGTTTTTGTTGGCTTCGTCCGGAGGCTCGCGTAGTGTGTTACGTCTTCTAAAAAAGGATAAGTTGCGTTGGAATCGACAGAGGTTGTCATAGCAGCACATACACGGAGTCACTGTGGAAGCGATAGCGTATGGTTTCGTGAACGCTTTTCCACATCTTTGCCCAGCTTCAAGCACATCTAATAAAGATACGCAACACAAGTGAAAACGCTTTACGGCCGGCCGGGACTTAGGGAATGTAGCAGCGAGTCGTAACGCTCCCATGTCACGGAAAAAAGTACATAACGCGAATATGGCACGAAAAGGCAATCCGATTTCGGTAAGACTTGAGATGCATCGTAGTTCAGAATCAAGTCGGTTCAGTGAGGGCGGCAAGAAAGTCACCTTCTGTTTGTCCAAGAGCAGTGGGCCGGGTTCTGCTAACGCGTTAATCCCACTTCCGGAGACGCAGAGAGGGTACGGGGCATGGAATCGCTCATGAACGCGAGAGACTACCAGAGCAACCACTCCAATTGTTATGTGCCGATCGCTAGCGCATCCAGGGAGGGCTCTTCTTTCATGAAGTGCATTCGGATCTCCCCTTATGGAACGCTGGCAGCTGTCATCAAACCATAAGGTGTTCTGACACACAAAGCGTAACCTAAAGCACTATGCTCCGCTCCAAAAGAAGGGGTGGAACCGGTGAACCACGCGGGGGTTAGATGCGTGGGCAAGAGGGCTCATAGTACACACTCTACCAAGTGGAAGGAGCCTATCAACCCATACGCAGACTACACGAATTCGACGCGCCCTGGAGAAAGACCGAAGCCTAGAGTGGGCACTTCCAGAACACAGGGAATCCGACCATCATAGCGGATATGGACTGGATGGAGCAAGCCACAGCTGCCAGCGTTTTCACTTGTGTTGCGTATCTTTATTATATGTGCTTGAAGCTCTGCTCCCGCCACCAACGTTACGCTCGGAGAGAGCTTTCTTTCTCGACAGGTAGCTTCGCCCTTTTTCGTAATCGTATCCGATAGTCCGTTCCGTCTCTGTGTTATCTGATCCGAACCCAATAAGCAACCCTATTCCAACAGACCTCTCTATCTCACTCACCGAAAGCAAACCACCTTTTCACTGCACTGAAAGACCCCGAACGGGAGGGTACGGCCGGCCAGTGGGATGTTTAGAGCCGTAAGCGCGGTGGGGTGGTATACGTGCTCGTACGGTTCTTAAGAGAGTGATCCACTAGTGGATTGTTGGGTCTATATTCGAAATATGCCTTTCTAGGAGCGTTACGATCTGCAGCTCAAATGGTCCCTTATGAAGTCTCTATAGGTCTTATTCTTATTGTGCGCCTTGTTATGTTGGGGCGTTTGGATCCGAAGGTAAGCGAATTCGCCTGACGGATGCACCCCTAACCCAACCCGGGAACGGACCGGAGGGAACCGCAGCATGGGGAATGTCCGCGCGTCGCAAGGCTATGCTTTCTGGATTGGATGTTGGGTTCTCTCTCGAGTAATAGGGCAGCTTTCTATGAGGCGAAGCACAAGGGTCCAGGTACTATCCAGGTGCTAGAACAACCATACCGTAGGTGAAACAGAAGCAAGAAGAAGGCCTACACGACGAGCAGACACACCGAACGGAGCAAGGGATCACCCAACTAGGAGGTCAGAAGAAATGCTTTCAGAAGTGGGGCGGTCCGACCGAATCTGATGGGCACTTCAATCAATGCAGCCGTTACCCGAATTCAAAGAGAATGGACTAAATGGAGAGTCTGCACCTAGCGAAAGCGCTGATCGGATTTTGGGTGACAGATCGGCCATAGTACTACGGGAAAACCTGGGCTACGATGCCGCCCGCTGTTAAGGAATTCCAAGAAAGCAGATGAAAGGGCTTTAGGAGATGGAAGAAAGAGCTCGGGGCGCGGAAAGGTATACTCTCTTTAAGGATGCAAAAAGCACCGTACGCTTTCAGTCTCTCTTCTAGGATTGGCAGAAAGGGTAGAGCTTCAAGCACATCTAATAAAGATACGCAACACAAGTGAAAACGCTTTACGGCCGGCCGGGACTCTCTGACCTGAAAGTGCTGCCGCCTTGCATGGACTAAAACGCGTATCGCAATCCGGAGAGTGGAGAGATCGGGACGGTAATAGGCCTTAGGGACTCCCGAAAAAGCCGCATAACCATTCTATACTCGACACACTCTCAAGAGCTTTGGAATACAGGATATCCGCCGGGCAACAAGAATTGGGAATGGGCGGCCCAACAAATGCATAACACAGCTCTCTAGAGAGTGGAGAGATACCTCAAGAGCGTGAAGCCGGCCATATCATGCCGTACTGGGGTACCCAACATCCAATCCAGAAAGCGAACTCGCCGAATTCTCTTTGGGGAAATGCATGGCACACTACCCTATTCCATATGTGTCTAGGTCGCTATTGGAATTCTGTGTGGTTTGCTTTCGCCTCGGAAAGGATAGCCGCAACAAGGACGAGCCACATGCTGGGAAACTGGCACGTGTGGTTCTGGCCGGTCCGGTATACTGTACTAATATGTGTAGGTCCCCGTAATTCGAGTGAGATTGTCATGGCGCAAAAGCAGATATGGTCCGGTATTCCCTTGTTCCCTGTATTGGTAATGTTCTTCATTTCTCGTCTCGCAGAAACGAATCGAGCTCCGTTTGATCTCCCAGAAGCGGAAGCGGAATCAGTTGCAGGCTATAATGTAGAATATGCGCGGGATGTGATCCTGCATCGTTCACTGTTGGCGGAAGAAGCCCATGTCCCAAGGGACTCATTCTGACGGAAAGGGTATATTTACCTACCTTATTTCTTTATGTATAGATCTAAAGAGTTTAGGGAAGCCAAAAGAGCACCGAGTTGCTTACGCTTTTGCTTTGGGAGCCAGTCTAACCATGAAACCGAAAGAAAGAAGAGCACGTAGTCGGCGTTCCGCCTTTCAGCCTTGGGGCCCCTGATTCGACTCATGAGGCGGGGTGCCTTGTTTTCTTTCTTTCCGTAAAAGAGTTAAAGCACACTCGGACGAGCGCTTCTTAGTCAAGTAGAACCGGGTAGCGCTGCTTGAGACAACCATAGGGCCCGGAGTAGACTTTTGGAATATTCGTAAGACACCCTAACTCTCCAACAAAGCAGGCCGAACTTCTGCCATAGCACAATGTGGCAACGTAGACCTAAGTGTGGTATTGGATCCTTGGGAACCATCACAAACGGCCTCTATTGGAACGAGTGTTGGCGGGTCGTCCAGCGGAGCCGTAGAGGTTACTCGCGCAAAAAGCGGACTATAGCCCAACCACCCAGCTTTCTGGTCCACCCAGAGAATGGCTTGCCTCCAACAAGACTTGTCGTCACCTGACCAACCGGAGGTGTAAGAGAGAGAGCGTCAAGTACGTGTGTCTCAAGCACACCCAAGAGTTAAAACACCGAACGGAGAGTGTACAACCAGGCCTTAGGGCACAAAGCTCTAGAAGCACACTCTCGATTCTCTGTTCCGAAGTCAGTTCATCCAAAGACAGACTGAAAGACACCCAGCAAGTTCGCTGCAAGCTCCGGCCATCCGTTTTGATTGCCCACACCCAGGGATTCTGGTCTACGAAGCATTCCGCTGTCGGCCCATAACACTTCCAACAGAGCGTACGCATACTGTTTCCACTCTGACTACCGGATATCTATAGTGGATGGAGCAGTACTCTGTGCAATCTGTTACGCCTGACAAGCCTTAAACAGACAACCATTCCACTCCACTCCAAAGACACAGTATGCCGAGACATTGCACACAGACTGAAAGACTGAAAGCAAACCACCTTTTCACTGCACTGAAAGAGCACGAAAGGCACCATGCCAAAGACACAGTATGTCCACTTGGCATTCTAAAGCCGACCGGATTCTCTTACTGTCGTTTAGAACCCCGAGCGCTTGTGTTTCGTAAGCGAAAAGTAGTACACTACAGTCTGTATCGTGGTAGCCCAGGCAGCTCAAACACGATCTCGGGAGAGAATGCCAGTAACCGGGGTTGTGCGCACAACAGGTCCAGGTACGCTTACCCGACTGAAAGCCACCATACAGAGTTGCACACTCTATGACTGACACAGTCTGCACAGAGATGCGTGACGTTCCATTGCGGAACACGAGAATACCAGAGATAGCACACATTGGAGATGAGCAAAGTAACTACTGAAATCCAGTCACTGAACTCGAGCAGCAGACTCAAAGCAGATATGTTGGAGATGCCTGTGCCCGACCCATGGGTTAGACAGCAGTTCAGAGCATAAGTGTAGTGGTTTGCTTTCTTGTAAGAGTCACTTTCAGGTCAGAGAGAAGAGCAGCATAACATTCTATATAACTAGAATAGAATACTTGTTTTGAGGCGGGAGCGGATACCGGCCGGATTACAAAGAGTTAGGTTAAAGGCGGAGTACTCTACCTGTTCCCTGTATAAGACAGCAAAGAGACACACTATCTCATCATATCCTGTGCGTTTTCTACTCTTCCCAAGAGAGATTTCCAGGTCTAAGAGAGTCTTGTTAGTGTACTACGCTTCTCACACAGTGGTGCTGCCTATTCCGAATGTGCCAAATGACATATACAACCGCAAGGCTTTCCCGTCCTATGGTTCATGCATGAACGACTCGCGCATATCTCTGCTGGGTGCACGTTGCGCTGCCTTCGAAGGTCTCTCTCCTAGGAACGCTCGGAAAGAGCTATACGTTTTCTCTCGTGTTCGGAAGGGTGTGTAGTGCTCTCTTGTGTACTACGTCTTCGGGTGTTTTTCGCCCAACATCTCTTCGACATCTCCCGGTTGGAACACAGTCTCTTAGGAGAGGAAAGAAAGCAGCAATTACCCCGCATACGGCTGGAAGGGTTGCTAATAGTACCTCTAACACGAACGCATCCAACGCCCAAAAAAGCGTGCTCTTCACTCTGACAAGAGAGTTTTTCCAAATAAGATAGCGCAGTCCAAGCCGGATTCTCTTCCCAAGAGAGAGTCACGTATCTCCTAGAGGTGGGCGGCCCCTATAAGTTGTTGTATATCTATCTCTTTAACTCTCAAAATATCAGAAGACAGACTGAAAGACAAGATTCGGCCGGTCTCTTTCTGGATTGAATGGAGGAGACACTAACAAGACTCTCTGCTCCAAAGATTCTCTGTGAGTTACACTTTGCTGTCACCCGCGGGTTGCTTTCAGTCTCTGTCTGCTAGCGGGGCATATCTGTTTCTTCATTTATGTAGGCTGGCTCACCCGTATATCATACTCATATTACTTTATTTATCGGATTCCGAGAAACACCAAACCCACCAAGTTGACCCCCATCCTTCTGAAAGTGTATCTGGGGCATAATGATGGAGTGAGTCCTATTATTGCCGGTATCACCTGTAAGGATAACTCCCGGTCTATTAAGAAATGCGCACCCGATATCTGTTCGAGTTATAGTATACTAGCAAGCTAGCAAGAGAGACTTTGTGTTTGCGGCGAGGTTGAACCAAACACTTTACTCAGAGAAAATGGCAGTTCCGATACCCTCTGTTACACCTAACAAAATTGACAAACAAATATGTATTTATAAAGTCTGTTTCTGTTTCCTCTATTGAAGAGCTGGAGATCTCTGACTGAATAGGAGAGTTTTCTACCGGAGCGTTTCTCTTAAAGAGCTTACTTGACATCATCTTAATGGACAGTTCTAGACTTGAGTGAAGAGAGACACTCTAAAAGCTCTACTCTAAGAGGTGCACCCTATCGGCATGCTTGCTGGGTTGCTGCAGTGTATACTATACGAGCGTTTCCCTTCGGGTTTGCGGAAAAGCCCCTGTTTAGTCTTGCCGAGAAAAGAGTCGTAAGGTAGAACTATACATCCAATAGAGACGTAAAAAGAGAGGGATTTCGATACTATTACCTAAAGAAGGGTTTATCGGAAAACGCTTGGGGGCGGCGAAGACAAAGAGATTATGAAATAAGAGTAGCAACCTGAACCAGACTTGGATGGAAGAAGAGAGCTTTCCGTTCCGTTTTCTTTTGGACCGTATAGAATCAGAAAACACTGTATATTGGAAGCAACTGTTAGGGTTAGAGTAGTGAGAAGAGAGCGGAATGACTCTGTATTCTTTATAATAGTGTTCCGCGCAATACCCTGGAAGAACTCGGTTGCTAACGAGGGTAGTTGCTCTCCTTTTTTCATGTCAGAGGAATAGCTGCTAGTATAAGAGTAGTCGGTTTTCTAGAATCTCCCCTGTGTTGAAAACACTCTCGGGTGAAACGCTCTTGCCTCCAATCCAAGTACTGCTTGTCGGGGGGGGGGATGCGCTTTGCTTTATAAGAAGATTCCGAACCCTGTTGTTGGAATGCGTGTGTTGGAAGAGGTGAATTCGCGTTCCATAAAGCTATGTATACGAAGGAGGGTCTAAAAAAGCCGCATCGCTTAAAGAAGTTACAAAGATGGGGTCCAAGATGTGTATGATGGAGAGAGACCTATACTTTATTCGGGCAGATACGATATCGAGAGTTACGTTAGACATGTAATCGACTGTTGGCTTAGTAGCTTCATGAAAGTATGAGCCCGGCCCGGAAACTCTCTATAAGAGAAGAGGCGCGCATACCTACCCTTTTCGAAAAGATATGATTTGGAGATTTGCTTAAGAAGTGAAAACAAGCAATCGAGCAGAAGCACCCAGTAAACATACAAGTTTGTATAAGACAGGCGTTCATGCGTTGTTGAGTGTAGGCCTATAAGCTCCGAAACTCTTTGTTTGCAGCGTAAACTCTTGCAATTCCGAAAGCTCTTCTTTTCTTGGAAGGATCTCTCTTGATGCCCCGAATTCAACATCGTCCTTACTTAAAACGCGTTAGCTGGGCCCGGACATGCATGAGTTGGGTGGGACTCTATACTAGCAGCTAACTTAAGAAGTGATTTTAGAGTCGTAAGACACCGGAATATCTAGCATCTTTTAGAGTGTCTCTCGCTTTTGAATCTTATAGAGAGTTTCCGGGCCGGGCTCATACTTTGCGTTTCAGTTATAAAGAAATTCAATGATTTGCTTCCTTGTTGAATACCTTCGGGTTACAGTCGGCTCTCGAGTTCTTAGTCTTCTTAAAATAGAGCTCTTTCACATCTAAGAATGACACATCTATCCCTATACAGACTTCGGCGGGGAACACCCGGTAGGTAACTCTCCAGCTTTTCTTTACGTAAGAGATGCTCCAACTCTGCTTTTACGGGACAGCCCCCCTCAACAAAGAGCACGAAAGGCACCATGCCAGAACGATAGGAGAGTTATACATACAGGGAATATCGACACCCACCATTTTGTACGCTACGCTCTGTTACTGCTATTTCTCGTCTTCGACTCTAGAGCTTTTAACACGGTTCCGGAGAGCTTTCATTTGCGCGGTGCCCATAGAGTTTCACAAGAGTACAGACACTCAACAAGAGAATCGAGACTATAACAGGAAAGATTTCACGGAGGAGAAGCACTCGTACCGACTTTTGCCTCCTATAGAGTATACAAAACGAGCCTATTCCGACAGCTGCTTAAGGATCTACTAAACAAGCGGCTTGCTTGAAACAAAGGGTGCTTTTCCAGCCAGCTTTTCGATGCGTATTGGAAGAAATCCAACAAAAGAAGGCTCGCCAACTCCATAATGTAGTCCAAGAGTTGACAGATATATGTCTCTTAAGGGAAAGTCTGAAACCTTTTATGAGAGAAGCGCTTTTCCGCAGCCCTATAGAGAAAGCTCCCTTGCTGTTTAAGTCCCCTTCCCTGTTGAGGAGAGAGAGAGAGGGTTTTCTCAAAAGCGCTCACTCCCAACTTCACTGAAAGCACTTAACGAGAGAAAGGCTCGGTATCTGGACTGGACAGTAGCATACAGGACAGTACTGGAAAGGACAGGACAGTAGCATACTGGACAGTACTGGAAACAGGGTAGCGATTTCTCCGGGTTACGCTCCGGGCTCTTCAGTTACCATGTCATGTGTCATTACTGAGCTTTCTGTTACCATGTAATGTGTCAAGTAGCTTTCAGTTACCATTTCATGTGTAATTAGCGTGTTCTTTCACATTGTTGAGTGTGCCCGGAATACGGTGTAACAGCATGACAGGTGTACTACCGGAGCTTTGGGGAAGGCTTCGGGTGATACGGCTGGGGGAAACCGTATGGGAATGGACGGTACTTGTATCCGGAGTGGGTGAACGTACGAGACTATGCAGCGGAGCCTATTCTGACAGCGGAGCCTATGAAATGGAATCGGGAGTCAGAAAGAAAAAGCATATGGATTTCAACTGAGCGAAAGAGTAGCTCTTGAGCACCGGCGTATGACTGCCTACTATAGTCAGTCTCTTGTTTTTCTAGAAGAGAAAGCACTAGTACTAGAGGTTCCGGCATCTAGCTCTTGTTGTGTTGCCGCTGTGCTTGCAACCTCCGCAGTTCAAGAGTTGTACCGGGCGATACCGAGACAGACTTTCAGATATGGTCGGTCCAATGCAGTTACTCTTCAAGCCATGACAGTCCCACCCGGAAAATCATAATAGAGCGGATCTCCAAGGCACATTTTGAGAGCACAGCACAGCAAACCACTGGAGATTCTCTTAGCAATTCCGCCGAAAGCAGTGTTGGACGCTCGCGGGGTACGTAGAGCTACAAAACAATGCTGTCTTTCAACAGATCAAATACAGAAGTATAGACCCATCGGGCACACACAATTCGGTGTCTGGAGCTAGATGTCCGGAGCTTGGGATTACGGAACACTGGCTTTAGTCAGGTAGGTAACAATGCTGTCTTTCAACTGAGATCGAAGAGAGAAGTATAGAGCGAAGGCTAGGCGATTCGATCCGGACTGAATAGGACCCAACACCTGTATGTGTGTATTGACTCAAAAAAGAATTGATTTGGGATTACGAAGTGAAATCTCCGGAGTGGATGGTCTACCCTACCCTACGAGTCTTGTATTCGGAGTGGGTGAACGGGTGTGTGTGTGTGTGCTTGCGCGTATACCACCCCACTCTTATTCGCCTGGAAGACAGAGTAGGTAGCACCACCCTAGTACGTGACGCGAGATATGGGTGGAAGTGCACTCTATTCGCTGCCCCGAAACCCAAACGTGTAGACTCTCCGCTATGAGTAACCGGAAGCGGAAGCGGAAACAAGAGCTCTGTATTTCCACTTACGTGTTTTGGATGCGCAGAGACTGATGCCGTTGCCGTATCGCGTATGATTGTACGGCCGGAGAACCCATAACTCGCCGATCGGGTCTAGCCGCAATGACAGCATAGCAACCGGAGAGTCCCACGGCAGAGATTGGAATGCTCTTCTTAAGAGGCTCCGCGGATCCAGAGAGGGAAAGGTCCATCCATTGGCATCGTGGATGCTCACAGAGGTATGTCTCTCTCGTCATGGGTGTTTAGGGGAGTGTCTACGCGCCCAAACCATTCCAATCCGGGAAGCGAAACAGGACACTGTGTACTACAACCTTAACAAATCCCTAGAGGAGCCGTATGAGGCGGAAGCTCCAAGTACGGTTTTGCAGCCGAGCCTGTTGTAAAGCAAGGCTTAGGGACCGATATGCTGATTGGTTTAGGTAGGGCGGCCTCAGGTAACCTGTAGGGATTGACCTCCAACGCATGGGACTCACCCGGTTGTCTTAGGGAAACATAGCATGTCACCGAGGGAACGGAACGGAACAGAGTGGAGAGGGACGCCTTCCGGGCTTTTCTTAGAGATGAGGCCTTTGGGCGAAGCAAGGCAATACTGGATGGTGTGTCCACCTCCCCCAACGTCGCTACGAAAGCGTAACACGCACTCTGCTTCTGGTGCCTAGAGGACAGAGACAGGCCATCTCGAGGCACAGCACGATACAGGCAACACCGGCGAGACCGGGCTTGGAAGGCTTTGGAGTCAGAGGGTCCATAGTACCTTAAGCGGGACGGGAGAGTGCCGCATTCTTGCAAGGGGGAAGGGATCTGTTCTTCAACAGACAACGGAGATGGGACTCGGAACAGAGTACGATACATCACCAGCCTATGGGCAACTCGAAAGCGAGACAACAAAACACCCGGAATATCCCGTGGGCGTATCTATCTGTTCTACGCACGCTATTGGAGGTGGACCTTCCGCTAAGCGAGTACACAACAGATTCTGTCATGGGTCTGACCAGAGGTGTCTATAAAAGCAGAATGCCGTATTCCGCTAGGTTACGTTGAGTGCGGAAAGCACCGGTAACAGAAAATGGAAGCACAGAATGGGCCGGAAGTTAAGATACAAGCCTGCCGATGGAGAATGCGCGGAGAAGGTACTGTACGATTACGCTTTCAGACCGCCCCGCCGAATGCATGAATGATTGAATGGAGTCTGCAAGGTAACTCTTCAATAGAAACTCGAAGGTAACTCTTATTGGGTTGCGAGCTGCCCGTGGGAAACCAGATAGGGGAAAGAGCTCTCTTCTTCGATAGCCCCAGCAATGAATGAAGGACAGGCCTTCGCTGCCCACCCATCTCAAGAGAGGAGAGATGACCTGAGAAAGGTGCGAAATACAGATGCTTGGCCCGGTGGTACTGTACAACATGCTATCGGGGGTAATCTCTTTCTTAAGGATGTGCTTCCATGACTGGGAACGGGAGCCTTTTTAGGAGCTAAAGACGAAAAGTCCTAACCACTATAATACTATAAGAATTGGACCACAAAGAATGCCGCGGCACCAATAAAAGTCCAAAACCCTGAATAACAACACTTCCGACTCTCCCCTATTATTTCAGATAAAACTAAAAGCACTATACAAAGAGACACTCAAACTGGTACTGCTTCTGAGAAACTATGGGTCCGGCGGCCTCTAAACACTCTATAAGAAAGTCTACTCTGTTTGAAAGAGAGATCCTTTAAGTGAGTTAAAGAGAGAGTTCACATCCTTTTTAAAGACATAAGAGAGCTTTTTTCGATCTAATTGCACAGCAGCTCCGGCACGTAAACACTCTATAAGAAAGTCTACTCTGTTTCGATTCGATACAACACTCTCTTCTTCAGCCGCGAGCAAGTCATAACAAACGATTCTTGGCCGTGTGGAACATGGATTAGCATTATGTCATTCCGAAAAGTCTTACCCTTTGAAGAAGTGCTATATGAGTTCGAGATCAAACAGAAAATGTTTCTTTCCATTCCTCGTGAGCCACTTATTTCTCCGAAACAATATATAAATGCTCTATTCCTTTTTCCAAAGCAGTCGACGTTACACCATTGGGATACTTCGAATAAACTTGAGTACAAATAGGAGACACCGGTGCTAAAACCTTTTTTCAATAGCTCTTCCAAACAGGGGAGGGGGTTTCGGGGCCTAAGAGCATTCCCCCGGCGTGAAGATACAAGTTTGTGCCGTAGTTTAAGAATTCTGCTGATCCCAATAACACCATATCCAGCATTGCAAAATAAGATATAGAAAGTAAAGAAGAAAAGGCATGACCAAAAGAATTGTGAAAAAAAAGTAAATTTATCCAGTTGAGGCATTCTATTATTGAATATACCCTATGAGACCGACCTGCCACTCCGAAAAATGGTTTGTTAATAGGCACAAGAGAGCAGAGTAAGCACTCGAAAGAAAAGAGCCCTACTCTGAGAGATCCAAACCCAGCGTTTTCTTAAACTACTTTAGTGAGTCCGAAAACAGGAGACTAAATCCATGGGTGAAACACACTTTTGAATGGAGAGAGTCTTGTTGGTTGTTGGGGTTGCGGGGTGGAGACAACACAGCACAAAAGAGAAAGACTTACACACTGGGAGAACCCAGACTCTTCGACTGTTTTACCTGGGGCCCAATTGTCGTTTTATTTGGCCTTCGTCCCGCGCGCGACCTATTACTGCTTTCAGACCTATATAGGACTATACACACTCTCTACTTCCACACCGAACGATTCAACGAACCGAAAACAGATACATTTTGCGTGCTCGCAATTCAAGTGTTTAGAAACAGAATAGCGGCGGCGATATCTTTTGAAAGACAGAGGAGAGAACCCCTAAACAAGAGTGTACTGTTGGAAGGGGAAGAGCTTTTTCTGTTGTGTAAGAAAGTCTGGCGGTCTGTCTTCTTATTCGTGATGTTAGGTGCATCGCTTCCGGCTTTCCAACAACTAGTATGATATCGAATGCTCGTGGAATTCTTTAATTCGCTTGCATTCTCCGACTCGGCATATTCTATTTTTAGGTCGCTCGACAGCTTCGGGCCCGATTTCTAGGACAACCGTTCTCTATAGAGTGAATGAAACTTTCATAAAGAGAAGAGCTCACCTTTGATTTCCGGATTCGCCGCTGGATTCGACCGATATCGTTACTCCCCGGGTTCTATCATACTCTTTTCTCTATACGTTATACACATCCGCTTCCCAACCTCTCTTTCCAACGCCAACTCTGGGACTCCGCGATACACATCCCCTTTAAAAGAATACAAGACACAACAACAGATTCTTCAATAACAACCTCTCTTACGTTACTCCAGGAATCAAGAGAGTACCCAGCCTCCAGCGTTTTCTTAACAACCTATAAAGCCGGTTCAGAGAGCACCGCGACGTATAACCGAAAAAGATGCAGAATCCATATCCGAAAAGAAAGGTTTTCCGTGGCTCCGGCATGGTCTTTGGGGTGCGAAAGCTTGTAGGTTGAGTGTCTTGTCTGAAAGGGTTGAAAAAGAAACATCTAATTGGAAAGCAAAGTGTATAACGTATAGAGAAAAGAGTATACCTCGTACAGAAAAGGAACTCTACCC
>CM042089.1:31557319-31574965 GCA_023512835.1 Taxillus chinensis | reverse complement strand
TTTGATCGATCCTTTCTAAACACCAAATATTAAATAAATTACAACAATACCTCAAGGTAGGATTTTTTATTTTAAATGAAACATATCCCAGGTTCATCCACTTAATAGAGGTTTTAGCCTCTTTATTCCTTATTCATAATCGGGATTAGATCCGCTTGTAACACCTTACTACTCGGAATTACATTCCCCTATGTGAATAAAGTATAACATATGTCTTTTTAACTTTAATAACTTTAGTTGTTTTTATCAATCCATTCTGAGACGTGAGGAATTAATTATATAGCCGTTTAACGGGAAGACACCAGCCTTTTTATTCGTAATTGAGACAAAAAGTGGATTTATACATTTTCACGAGGTCAGAACCCTACATTCCATATTGCTGATAAATAGGCTCGATGTATAAAAAGGTCACCTCCAAAGGATTGTCACATTGGGCAAACCACGCACAACTTGTTTCCATAATCTCTTCGAGAAAATCTTTCTCGCTGTTCTATCCATCCATTCGCATTGTCGAAATCAAACTAAATAATCAACTCAAACCTAAAGTTACTAGCCTTTTCAGTCATGGAATTCAATCGATCTTGGGTTCACCCTTAATGTAGGTTTTAACGCCGCTTATTCATTATCGATATGGATTAGGACTTCTGTGGGTAATAATACCTTACCTCTCAGGTAATCGCCTCATGTGTGAACAACGCACAACATGTGTCCTTTTGACCTTAACAACATTACTTTTTGTTTTCGATTGATCCATTCGAGACACTAAAATTAATTAAGTAACAATTCTCAAATCGGGATGCTAGCTTTTATTCAAATCACACATAACGTTCATCGCTTTCCATAGACGCTTATACCTTGTTTATTCATTAGTCAAGATAGAGGATTACACTTCTGCGTGGGAAACACCCTCACTACTATGGATTATATGCCATTGAGCGAACCATACAATAACATTAATTAGATCACCTTTTAACGGATCATTACTTGCTTTTAATCGATCGATCTTATATGTTGGAAATTAATTAAATTGCCAACCTTAGGTCCAAGATTCTATCCTTTTATTTGTAATTGAAATAAATAAACTAATTTATCTACTTTGATCGAGGTCGCGGACCTCTTGTACTCCTTACTACTACTAGTGGAGCGACTCAAGATAGAAATACCACACCTCCAAGAGTACATCACCCTGGCTTAATAACGCATTTACTTGTATCCTTAATCTTTCATGAAAATTACTCTTTACAAGCTTTTGATTCGCTCATTGAAAGAGTCGTAAATCGACCAATAACCAATCCAAATCTAAAGTTACTAGCCCTTCATTTTCAATTGAAACAAATACTTAGGTTCATCCATTTTAACAATGGTTTTAACCTGTTTATCCATTATTAACGACAGGGATTAGAGACGTGTAACACCTACACCGTGTGGGCATCCTCTTCAAGAACCACTCACTTATTGTGTTCTTTAACCACCAATAAACCTCACTTTTTGCTTTTGATCGATCCTTTCGAAACACCAAATATTAAATAATAGCAAAACAATACCTTAAGGTAGTATTCCTTTTTATTTGTAAATGAAACATATCCAGGTTCATCCACCTAAACAGGTTTTACCTGCTTATTCCTTAGTCATAATTTGGATTGACCATTGGTAACACCTTACTACTGTGAATTACATTCCCTATGTGAATAACGGATAACATATGTCTTTTTAACTTTAATAACTTTAGTTGTTTTTATCAATCCATTCGAGACGTTAGGAATTAATTATATACAAGCCTCAACGTGAAGACACTAGCCTTTTTATTTGTAATTGACAAAAAGTGGATTTATACATTTTGCTGAGGTTGTAACCTCTTGTATTCCATATTGCTATGATAAATAGGCTCGATGTATAAAATAGGTCACCTCCAAAGGATTGTCACATCGGGCAAACCACGATAACTTGTTTCCTTTGAATCTTTCGAGAAATTTCTTTCTGTTGTTCGATCTATCCATTCGGCTTGTCGCTAAATCAGCTAAATAATCAACCCAAACCTAAAGTTACTAGCCTTTTCAAGCTTGTAGTTGAATTAACCAACTGTTCATCCCCTAATAGAGGTTTTAACGCCGCTTATTCATTATTGATAATAGTGGATTAGACTTGGTGGGTAATAATACCTTATTCTCCTGGAGTAACGCCTCAGTGTGAACAACGACAACATGTGTCCTTGACCTTTAGCTTAACATTACTTTTTGTTTTCGATTGATCCATTCGAGACACTAAAAATTAATTAAGTAGCGACCTCTAACTTCAGATGCTAGCTTTTTATTTGAAATGACACATAACGGTTCATCGCTTCCTATAGACGCTATACCTTGTTTATTCATTAGTCAAGATAAGTGATTACTACTTCTGGGAAACACCTCACTACTATGGATTATATGCCATTGAGTGAACCATGTACACATGTATGTTTGTATCACCTTTAACGATCATTACTCTTTTTTAATCGATCGATTCGACATGTTGGAAATTAATTAAATTGCCAACCCTAATCCAAGATTCTAACCTTTTATTTGTAATTGAAATAAATAATGAATTTATCTACTTTGATCGAGGTCGACCTCTTGTACCTTTACTACTACTAGTGGAGCGACCATGAAAGTAGAAATACCACACCTCAGAGTACATCACCTCGCTAATAACGATTTCATTTGTATCCTCTTAATCTTTCATGAAAATTACTCTTACAGCTTTGATTCACGGGATTTAAAGAGTGCTAAATCGATCAATAACCAATCCAAATCTAAAGTTACTAGCTCTTTCATTTTCAATTGAAACAAATACTAGGTTCATCCATTTTAACAATGGTTTTAACCTTGTTTATCCATTATTAACGACAGGATTAGAGACGGTGTAACACCTTACTACAGTACATCCTCTTCAGAACCACTCACCTGTGTGTTCTTTTAACCACCAATAAACTCACTTTTTGCTTTTGATCGATCCTTTCAAAACACCAAATATTAAATAAATAGCAAAACAATACCTTTAAGGTAGTATTTTTTATTTGTAAATGAAACATATCCTAGGTTCATCCACTCTAGTAGAGGTTTTAGCCTGCTTATTCCTTATTCATAATTGCGGATTAGACTGGGTAACACCTTACTACTCGGGAATTACATTCCCCTATGTGACTAAAGTATAACATATGTCTTTTTAACTTTTTAATAACTTTAGTTGTTTTTATCAATCCATTCGAGACGTTAGAATTAATTATATAGCCAAGCCTAACGTGAAGACACTAGCCTTTTTATTTGTAATTGAGACAAAAAGTGGATTTATACATTTTGGAGGAGGTTATAACCTCTTGTATTCCATATTGCTATGATAAATAGGCTCATGTATAAAATAGGTCACCTCCAAAGGATTGTCACATTGGGCAAACCACGCACAACTTGTTTTTGAATCTTTCGAGAAAATTTCTTTTCGTTGTTCGATTCATCCATTCGCTTGTCGTAAATCAGCTAAATAATCAACTCAAACCTAAAGTTACTAGCCTTTTCATTGTAGTTGAATCCAATCTTGGGTTCATCCTAATAGAGGTTTTAACGCCGCTTATTCATTATTGATAATAGTGGATTAGACTTGGTGGGTAATAATACCTTACTCTGTGGAGTACGACTCATTGTGTGAACTACGCACAACATGTGTCCTTTTGACTTTAGCTAACATTACTTTTGTTTTATTGATCCATTCGAGACACTAAAAATTAATTAAGTAGCAGCACTTTCAACTTCAGATGCTAGCTTTTTATTTGAAATCGACACATAACGTTCATCGCTTTCCTATGTACGCTTATACCGCTTATTCATTAGTCAAGATAGTGATTACACTTCGCTGCGTGGGAAACACCTCACTACTATGGATTATATGCCATTGAGTGAACCATGTACAATATGTGTTTGTATCACCTTTAACCATCATTACTTGTTTTTTTAATCGATCGATCTCAGATATGTTGGAAATTAATTAAATTGCCAACCCTAGTCTCAAGATTCTAGCCTTTATTTGTAATTGAAATAAATAATCTAATTTATTTACTTTGATGGAGGTCGGACTCTTGTATTCCTTACTACTACTAGTGGAGCAGACTCAAAGATAGGAAATACCACACCTCCAGAGTACATCACCCTGGCTTAATAACATACGACTTGTATCCTCTTTAATCTTTCATGAAAATTACTCTCATGCTTTGATTCGCTGATTTAAAGAGTCAAATCGACCAATAACCAATCCAAACCTAAAGTTACTAGCCCTTTCATTTGCAATTGAAACAAATACTAGGTTCATCCATTTTAACAATGGTTTTAACCTTGTTTATCCATTATTAACAATTGGATTAGAGATATGTGTGTAACACCTTACTACCATGGTACATCCTCTTCAGGAACCACTCACCACAGGTGTTCTTTAACCACCAATAAACCTCACTTTTTGCTTTTGATCGATCCTTTCTAAAACACCAAATATTAAATAAATAGCAAAACAATACCTTAAGGTAGTATTCTTTTTATTTGTAAATGAAATATATCCTAGGTTCATCCACTCTAGTAGAGGTTTTAGCCTCGCTTATTCCTTATTCATAATTGTGGATTGACGCCTTGGGTAACACCCTACTACATCGTGAATTACATTCCCCTATGTGAATAAAGTATAACATATGTCTTTTTTAACTTTTTAATAACTTTAGTTGTTTTTATCAATCCATTCGAGACGTTAGGAATTAATTATATAGCCAGCCTAACGGAAGACACTAGCCTTTTATTTGTAATTGAGACAAAAGTGGATTTATACATTTTGGAGCGAGGTCAGAACCTTGTATTCCATATTGCTATGATAAATAGGCTCGATGTATAAAATAGGTCACCTCCAAAGGATTGTCACATTGGGCAAACCACGACAACTTGTTTCCTTGAATCTTTCGAGAAAATTTCTTTTCGTTGTTCGATTCATCCATTCGGCTTGTCGTAAATCAGCTAAATAATCAACTCAAACCTAAAGTTACTAGCTTTTCGGGCAAGTGTAGCTGAATCAATCTTGGGTTCATCCTAATGTAGGTTTTAACGCCGCTTATTCATTATTGATAATAGTGGATTAGACTTGGTGTGGGTAATAATACCTACCACCTGTGGAGTACGCCTCATTGTGTGAACTACGACAACATGTGTCCTTTTGACCTTTAGCTAACATTACTTTTTGTTTTCGATTGATCCATTCGAGACACTAAAAATTAATTAAGTAACGCACCCCCTAACTTCTGGATGCTAGCTTTTTATTTGAACCCAAGACATACCGCTCATCGCTTCCTATGTATCGCTTATACCGGTTTATTCATTAGTCAAGATAAGGATTACACTTCAAGGTGGGGAAACACCTTCACTACTATGGATTATATGCCATTGAGTGAACCATGTACAATATGTGTTTGTATCACCTTTAACGATCATTACTTGTTTTTTAATCGATCGATTCGATATGTTGGAAATTAATTAAATTGCCAACCCTAGTCTCAAGATTCTAGCCTTTTATTTGTAATTGAAATAAATAATCTAATTTATCTACTTTGATGGAGGTCGACCTCTCTTGTACTTACTACTACTAGTGGAGCAGACAAGATAGGAAATACCACACCGTAGAGTACATCACCTCGGGCTAATAACGCATTTACTTGTATCCTCTTAATCTTTCATGAAAATTACTCTTTACAATTTTGATTCGTCGATTTAAAGAGTCGTAAATCGATCAATAACCAATCCAAATCTAAAGTTACTAGCCCTTCATTTGCAATTGAAACAAATACGAGGTTCATCCATTTTAACAATGGTTTTAACCTTGTTTATCCATTATTAACGACAGGGATTAGAGACGGTGCAGGTAACACCTTACTACTGTAAGTACATCCCTTCGTGAACCACTCACTACAGTGTTCTTTTAACCACCAATAAACCTCACTTTTTGCTTTTGATCGATCCTTTCGAAACACCAAATATTAAATAAATAGCAAACAATACCTTAAGGTAGTATTCTTTTTATTTGTAAATGAAACATATCCTAGGTTCATCCACTCTAATAGAGGTTTTAGCCTCGCTTATTCCTTATTCATAATTGTGGATTAGACTCGCTTGGGTAACACCTTACTCATGGAATTACATTCCCATGCGAATAAAGTATAACATATGTCCTTTTAACTTTTAATAACTTTAGTTGTTTTTATCAATCCATTCGAGACGTTAGGAATTAATTATATAGCCAAGCCTAACGTGGAAGACACTAGCCTTTTTTATTTGTAATTGAGACAAAAAGTGGATTTATACATTTTGCTAGGAGGTCAGAACCTCTTGTATTCCATATCGCTATGATAAATAGGCTCGATGTATAAAATAGGTCACCTCCAAAGGATTGTCACATTGGGCAAACCACGCACAACTTGTTTCCTTTGAATCTTTCGAGAAAATTTTTTCTCGTTGTTCGATTCATCCATTCGGCTTGTCTAAATCAGCTAAATAATCAACTCAAACCTAAAGTTACTAGCCTTTTGCTTGTAAGTTGAATCAATCTTGGGTTCATCCTCTAATACAGGTTTTAACGCTGCTTATTCATTATCGATAATAGTGGATTGGACTTGGTGTGGGTAATAATACCTTACCCTCGTGGAGTACGCCTCATTGTGTGAACCACGTATAACATGTGTCCTTTTGACCTTTAGCTAACATTACTTTTTGTTTTCGATTGATCCATTCGAGACACTAAAAATTAATTAAGTAGTGGCTTCCTTAACTTCAGGATGCTAGCTTTTTATTTGAAACCACACATAACGGTTCATCGCTCCTCTATAGACGCTTATACCTCGCTTATTCATTAGTCAAGATAGTGGATTACACTTCGCGTGGGAAACACCTCACTACTATGGATTATATGCCATTGTGTGAACCATGTACAATATGTGTTTGTATCACCTTTAACCATCATTACTTGTTTTTTAATCGATCGATTCGATATGTTGGAAATTAATTAAATTGCCAACCCTAGTCTCAAGATTCTAGCCTTTTATTTGTAATTGAAATAAATAATCTAATTTATCTACTTTGATGGAGGTCGCGACCTCTTGTATTCCTTACTACTACTAGTGGAGCAGACAAAGATAGAAATACCACACCTCCAGGGAGTACATCACCCTCGCTAATAACATACGATTTGTATCCTCTTAATCTTTCATGAAAATTACTCTTTACGCCTTTGATTCGCGATTTAAAGAGTCGTAAATCGATCAATAACCAATCCAAACCTAAAGTTACTAGCCCTTTCATTTGCAATTGAAACAAATACGTAGGTTCATCCATTTTAACAATGGTTTTAACCTTGTTTATCCATTATTAACAATTAGGGATTAGAGACGGTGGCAGTAACACCTTACTACCGTGGGGTACATCCTCTTCAGAACCACTCACTGGCCGTGTTCTTTTAACCACCAATAAACCTCACTTTTTGCTTTTGATCGATCCTTTCGAAACACCAAATATTAAATAAATAGCAAAACAATACCTTAAGGTAGTATTCTTTTTATTTGTAAATGAAACATATCCTAGGTTCATCCACTCTAGTAGAGGTTTTAGCCTTCGTTTATTCCTTATTCATAATTGTGGATTAGACTCGCATTGGGTAACACCTTTACTACTGTGAATTATATTCCCCTATGTGAATAAAGTATAACATATGTCTTTTTAACTTTTAATAACTTTAGTTGTTTTTATCAATCCATTCGAGACGTTAGGAATTAATTATATAGCCAAGCCTCAACGTGAAGACACTAGCCTTTTTATTTGTAATTGAGACAAAAGTGGATTTATACATTTTCGCGGAGGTCAGAACCTCTTGTATTCCATATTGCTATGATAAATAGGCTCGATGTATAAAATAGGTCACCTCCAAAGGATTGTCACATTGGGCAAAACCACGACAACTTGTTTCCTTGAATCTTTCGAAAATTTCTTCTATTGTTCGATTCATCCATTCGCCTTTAGTCGAATCAGCTAAATAATCAACTCAAACCTAAAGTTACTAGCCTTTTCAGCTTGAAGTTGAATCAATCTGGGTTCATCCCCTCTAATTGAGGTTTTAACGCCGCTTATTCATTATCGATAATAGAGGATTAGACTTGGAGGGTAATAATACCTTACCTCCGGGGAGCACGCATCATTGTGAACTACGCACAACATGTGTCCTTTTGACCTTTAATAACATTACTTTTTGTTTTTGATTGATCCATTCGAGACACTAAAATTAATTAAGTAACAGACTCCCTAACTCAGGATGCTAGCTTTTTATTTGAAAACGACACATACATCTGCTCATCGCTTCCTATAGACGCTATACCTCGCTTATTCATTAGTCAAGATAGTGGATTACACTTCGCTGGGAAACACCTCACTACTATGGATTATATGCCATTGTGTGAACCATGTACAATATGTGTTTGTATCACCTTTAACCATCATTACTTGTTTTTTAATCGATCGATTCGATATGTTGGAAATTAATTAAATTGCCAACCCTAGTCTCAAGATTCTAGCCTTTTATTTGTAATTGAAATAAATAATCTAATTTATCTACTTTGATGGAGGTCGTGGACCTCTGTATTCCTTACTACTACTAGTGGAGCAGATCAAGATAGGAAATACCACACCTCCAAGAGAGTACATCACCCCGGCTAATAACATACTCACTTGTATCCTCTAATCTTTCATGAAAATTACTTTTAACCTTTGATTCGTTGATTTAAAGAGCCAAATCGATCAATAACCAATCCAAACCTAAAGTTACTAGCCCTTTCATTTGCAATTGAAACAAATACGAGGTTCATCCATTTTAACAATGGTTTTAACCTTGTTTATCCATTATTAACAATTAGGATTAGAGACGGTGCAGGTAACACCTTACTACTGAGGGGTACATCCTCTCTCAGAACCACTCACTTGTGTGTTCTTTTAACCACCAATAAACCTCACTTTTTGCTTTTGATCGATCCTTTCAAACACCAAATATTAAATAAATAGCAAAACAATACCTTAAGGTAGTATTTTTTTATTTGTAAATGAAACATATCCTAGGTTCATCCACTCTAGTAGAGGTTTTAGCCTCGCTTATTCCTTATTCATAATTGTGGATTAGACTCCGCTTGGGTAACACCTTACTATCGTAGAATTACATTCCCCTATGTGAATAAAGTATAACATATGTCTTTTTAACTTTTAATAACTTTAGTTGTTTTTATCAATCCATTCGAGACGTTAGGAATTAATTATATAGCCAAGCCTAACGGAAGACACTAGCCTTTTTATTTGTAATTGAGACAAAAAGGGATTTATACATTTAACGAGGTTGTAACCTCTTGTATTCCATATTGCTATGATAAATAGGCTCGATGTATAGAACAGGTCACCTCCAAAGGATTGTCACATTGGGCAAACCACGTACAACTTGTTTCCTTTGAATCTTTCGAGAAAATTTCTTTCGTTGTTCGATCCATCCATTCGCTTGTCGAATCAGCTAAATAATCAACTCAAACCTAAAGTTACTAGCCTTTTCAGTTGTAGTCAATCGAATCTTGGGTTCATCCCCCTTATTGAGGTTTTAACGCCGCTTATTCATTATTGATAATAAGTGGATTAGACTTGGTGTGGGTAATAATACCTTACCTGTGGGAGTACGCCCATTGTGTGAACTACGACAACATGTGTCCTTTTGACCTTTAGTCTAACATTACTTTTTGTTTTCGATTGATCCATTCAGACACTAAAAATTAATTAAGTAGCGTATCTCCCTAACTTCAGGATGCTAGCTTTTTATTTGAAACCGACACATAACGGTTCATCGCTTCCTATGTATCGCTTATACCCGTTTATTCATTAGTCAAGATAGTGGATTACACTTCACAAGGGGGAAACACCTCACTACTATGGATTATATGCCATTGAGTGAACCATGTACAATATGTGTTTGTATCACCTTTAACGATCATTACTTGTTTTTTAATCGATCGATTCGATATGTTGGAAATTAATTAAATTGCCAACCCTAGTCTCAAGATTCTAGCCTTTTTATTTGTAATTGAAATAAATAATCTAATTTATCTACTTTGATGGAGGTCGTGGACCTCTTGTACTCCTTACTACTACTAGTGGAGCAATCAAGATAGGAAATACCACACCGTAGAGTACATCACCCTGGCTAATAACATCCACTTGTATCCTCTTAATCTTTCATGAAAATTTTTCTTTACAGCTTTGATTCGTCGATTTAAAGAGTCGTAAATCGGATCAATAACCAATCCAAATCTAAAGTTACTAGCCCTTTCATTTGCAATTGAAACAAATACTTAGGTTCATCCATTTTAACAATGGTTTTAACCTTGTTTATCCATTATTAACGATCAGGGGATTAGAGACGTGGCGTAACACCTTACTATCGAAGTACATCCTCTTCTCGGAACTACTCACTACTGTGTGTTCTTTAACCACCAATAAACCTCACTTTTGCTTTTGATCGATCCTTTCAAACACCAAATATTAAATAAATAGCAAAACAATACCTAAGGTAGTAGATTTTATTTGTAAATGAAACATATCCTAGGTTCATCCACTCTAAAGAGGTTTTAGCCCTGCTTTATTCTTTATTCATAATTGAGGATTAGACCATTGGGTAACACCTTACTATCGTGAATTACATTCCCCTATGTGAATAAAGTATAACATATGTCTTTTTTAACTTTTAATAACTTTAGTTGTTTTTATCAATCCATTCGAGACGTTAGGAATTAATTATATAGCCAAGCCTAACGAAGACACTAGCCTTTTTATTTGTAATTGAGACAAAAAGTGGATTTATACATTTTCATGGGAGGTTGTAACCTCTTGTATTCCATATTGCTATGATAAATAGGCTCGATGTATAAAATAGGTCACCTCCAAAGGATTGTCACATTGGGCAAACCACGACAACTTGTTTCTTGAATCTTCGAGAAAATTTCTTTCGTTGTTCGATCCATCCATTCGCTTGTCGAATCAGCTAAATAATCAACTCAAACCTAAAGTTACTAGCCTTTTCATTGTAGTTGAATCCAATCTTGGGTTCATCCCCCTAATGGAGGTTTTAACGTCGCTTATTCATTATCGATAATAGTGATTAGACTTGGTGTAGTAATAATACCTTACCTCTCAGGAGTACGTCTCATTGTGTGAACTACGTACAACATGTGTCCTTTTGACCTTTACTAACATTACTTTTTGTTTTCGATTGATCCATTCGAGACACTAAAAATTAATTAAGTAGCGTACCCTAACTTCTAGATGCTAGCTTTTTATTTGAAACCCACACATAACCGCTCATCGTTTCCCTATGTACGCTATACCCTCGTTTATTCATTAGTCAAGATAAAGGATTACACTTCTGGGAAACACCTCACTACTATGGATTATATGCCATTGTGTGAACCATGTACAATATGTGTTTGTATCACCTTTAACCATCATTACTTGTTTTTTAATCGATCGATTCGATATGTTGGAAATTAATTAAATTGCCAACCCTAGTCTCAAGATTCTAGCCTTTTATTTGTAATTGAAATAAATAATCTAATTTATCTACTTTGATGGAGGTCGTGGACCTCTTGTATTCCTTACTACTACTAGTGGAGCAGACTCAAGATAGAAATACCACACCTCCGTAGAGTACATCACCCTGGGCTAATAACATACCACTTGTATCCTCTTAATCTTTCATGAAAATTACTTCATGCACTTGATTCGCCGATTTAAAGAGCTCGTAAATCGACCCAATAACCAATCCAAACCTAAAGTTACTAGCCCTTTCATTTGCAATTGAAACAAATACGAGGTTCATCCATTTTAACAATGGTTTTAACCTTGTTTATCCATTATTAACAATTAGGATTAGAGACTGCAAGGTAACACCTTACTACCAGTGGATCGACAGACAAGATTTTTAGCCTCTAAAAGAGCTAGCTAATGTCATAAATCTCTTCAAAATAATAAATTCCTAAGTTTGCACTAAAAGAATAGCAAGAAGAAAGGGGTCGAACCCACTGTGGATTAACCTAGTTCTCTAGTTCTCAAATCAAATCACCCAATTACTCTTGTTCTATAAAATGTCTTGGCAAAAGTTTTCTTTTTAAACTAAAGATCTAATTTTTATTTGGTTTTCCTTAATAAACAAAGAAAGTAAACTGATTTTAGGATTAAGTTTTTAGGATTAAAAGCATCTAGGGTCACAATTTCACTCCTCCCTATGTTATCTCTAATGGTTCACTATATTAGGTTGTCTGATTGAAAACATAAAATATAAGCCAAGGACAACAAATGGTCATTGAGGTCCTTTTAAGAGTCAGGATGCCGGAATGGTCATCTAAACACACACAACATGCAGCCAATAAATCATACTTGCAAAAGGATAATGATCACACCAATCACAAATAAGTTATGAATCTCAATCTGCCCCGCACTAGGGCTAAGAATACCAAGGTGTACATCCAAAGATGAATTTAAGAACAGATTCATAAAACATGCAAAAACTCAATCATCCAAACCCAAATATTCATAAACACAAGAAACAACAAGGGGGCTACATTGCTCCCCTAGATTAAAGAACTACTCACGCATGATTACAAGCAAAACCATAGCAGGGAAAGCTAAACATCTTCTTCTTGATCACGCGCACAAAGAAAGCTTCAAACCAAGCTCCAAAATCCGCGACGGCCGGGCCGCGACGGCGGCGACGGCTGCTCTCCTAGGTCAAGGAGCACCTCCAAGTCGGGAGCCTCTCTCTCTCTCTAAAACGTGTAGGGGGTTAGGCATGGCTGCAGAGGCGTGGAGGCTTGTATTTATGGAGTTTGGATGGGCTTCGAGGTGTGTAACCTCAGCCCACTTGTCAAAACGCGTAGTTTTGATAAGTAACACTCGAAACATTAAAAACTCTATCTTCCATCCACAATTTGGACTTGGGCCTTCAGAACAAATGATCAAGATGGAAAAACGATTGATCGGTCCAAAAATATCTCTCGCACGCCAATTTGCACGTGATATGGTGAATTCACGTGCACCTCCAAATCAGCTCAAACTTCTCCCCAAGCTTCCTTGCATCCTCGGAGAGGCCCGAGAGGCAAAAATAGGCTTGCACGTGAAATGGGTGAATTCACGGCAGCTCCAAATCAGCTCCAAAATGCTCCAAATTTTGTGGTAGGTAGAGGACATCATTCTAAGAAACTTTTGTTCTTCGCACGCCAATTGTTTCGAGGTCATCTACTATGTCAAAAGTGAGGTCCAAAACCTGCCAAAAGACCCAAAAAGCGCATGTATTTGCAACTAGCATCTTCCTAGGGTTAGAGCAAATATATATGATATATGAAGCAATAAGGCTCTAATCATGCTCTTAAACACCCTAAATAAACACTAGAATAACGGCATAAAAATGCACGTTATCAAATACACCACACTTGAACCATTGCTTGTCCTCGACAAAAACATACAAGCATGCAAAAATAAAATAAACACGCACACAAACTAAGAAAAAATAAAATAACAATCAAGGAGAATCATGGTTTCCTAAGCATGCAACCCTATCATGATGAAATGGGAATTTAAGCATCAAAATGAGTCATAACTTAGTTCATTCATGTCCATATCCCTAGTCCAACAACCATGCAATATCTCCACTTAAATTTCGGATATGAGCAAGCAATCCATGATAAAATAGACCTAGTTTCCTTTTAAGTTCTTACCAATGATAAGCACTTCACTCAAATATAATAATTCTCAAGCCCAATACCTATCAATGAACAATGGATGGAAAACTCTATCTCTACACTCGCCATCAATTATCGATTAAGTACTTGCTAAGCAATCATTAGAGTTCCCTATTGTGCTCATCAAAGAAAACACACTCTCTATTCTACTTTATTTGAACTCACACGCTAGTCTAAACTCAATAAACTCACACTCTATTCTAATAACCGAATAAACAAAACATGAGCTAGAGAATCGAGCTAACATTCTCAAAACAAAACATAACTTCAGCTAATGTGGCTCTCAACACAAATAATCACACATGAACATCGTGCCACTAGGGCTTTTATTCGAATCTTTCTTTTTTTTTGTTTTTTTCTTTTTTTTTAAGTAATAACCTTACAATGTTGCATTTTATGCTCTCCCTGATGGATTATTCACTCTTTTTTTTATTTTACTCACATAACACATAAATAAACTGATTTTTCTAATGCAAACCCCTTGCCATTTTGTACATAAGGAGAGACAATAATTCATTGAAGTCTCACTTCCCATTTCCCAATTATGATGGCTTTTTTCACATTCTATATCACAACCTTTTCCAAT
The DNA here is from genome assembly GCA_023512835.1 of Taxillus chinensis. Lineage (NCBI taxonomy): Eukaryota > Viridiplantae > Streptophyta > Magnoliopsida > Santalales > Loranthaceae > Taxillus > Taxillus chinensis. The sequence goes on along the minus strand of CM042089.1, from coordinate 31,560,518 downwards.
AATATCTCACAATAAAGAAAAGAATGCAAAGACAAACACAATGACTTGGAGGTCTTGCATCCTAACCACACACCAAACACCGAAGACTAATAAGTAATCACATGCTTACTTGACTCTACCATTAAATAACCAATGTTGAATGCAAGAAGAGTATCAAATCAGACTATTACCCATACCCTAAAATGGCACTCAAAGGCTAAAAGAAGTCAGTTTCATTTTTCATTTCTTTTTCACTCAACTTTAAGGGGTTACTTAGGTCTATCATAAGATTTCATGCCGGCCACAATATTCAAAACTCAGCCCAAAAACATGGTGATATCATTCAAGAGATATAGACATGATTAAACCAATCTCGCAGCACATTTTAACTACTTTAACACCCTTATCACAACATGATACTAATGTGGCATAAAAATTAAATTTTAAGCCAAAATTGCATACTTAATATCCATGTCTCTACAAGCAAATCATTCAAGCAAACAACTCAAACAATTTTTTTTTAGATCAAAACATGCAATCACAACATAAAAGACAAGCAAGTGGCTCAAGTCACTCCCCATACACCACACTTAAAATATGCTATGTCCGCATGGCATAAAAGAAGGAGTAGAAAAATGAACCCTTGGTTTGGCACATCGTAATAAGAGATGACATTGGCCACCATTCGTCGCACCGAGCCATAAAGTCAGCCGACGCCTCGCCGCGCACTTCCCAATTTTCCTTCCCCTTAATCACCCACTGCTAGTGTGTAAAACAAAGATCCCACAACTGAACCGTCGTCATGGGGGAATTTGCATTTCTCATTGAAGGGAATAAGAGGGAGCTTGTCCGCCAACAAGCCTTCTTTGATCATTACACTTCATGCGCTTGATGAACCCATGCACTCAACCGCGCTTTTCCGTTTAACAAACCCTTCGCTCCTGGCTGGATCATATAGACAAGATGGCCTACATCCATTCACACTGACAAGTACATAAAGGCGGTCACTGTGCACCTAATCGCACCATGCACACCATGCCAAGGGCTGTGCCCTTCATTCTCTCCATTAATGCGTGGCGCCCATACTTCTTCTGGACAAGGGTTGATTGAAAAGCTCACACAAGATCATTTGAAGCAGTACCCAGCTAAGGGGTAATTAGTGAGGCTCACCTCTCCACTACATACCGCATGGTCCTCGAGAAGAGGTCTATCCGTCGGCATGTAGATATTCATTCTCTCCGAGATCCTCTTCAAGCTAAAAGGAATGAAGATATCATTATCCCGTATAAATCGAGCCCTATGACTCCGTGGAATTGATGAATTCTTCAAATGTCGCTTGGCTCTCTTACCATAAAGCCGGATTAATGAGTAATGAACAAGAGGCTGGCTGCATCTTCGTGTTCAAGCAGTATATATGCACCCCAAGATATCGGAAGATGAAGGCACCGTGGCCTCGAGAATATGCAGATCCGTAAAGGCCGGAAGGGTGAATACCCCCGCCGCTGGCTCGCTCCTCGTGGAGGTCGGGAAGGGTGAATACCCCGTTGCTGGCGCCGCTCCTCCGGGGTGAGAGTAAGATGGTCGAGGCCAAGGTTCTTGTCGAGGTGGATCCGCCCGGGCCGGATAAGCATCTTCAGGGGGGATGGAGAGGGTTCTTCATCGATATCTCCACCATGAGAGAACGTTGATGCTTTCCCTTGCTCAAAGCCTTCCGTATTTTGCCTAGGAGGCCTTTGACTTCTTTGTTGTCCTCCTCGTGTTTCCACCGCGCCGGGTTCTCGCATCGTCTCCCGAACCGTCTGTGTTTCTTCCCTCCAAGCTTCGATAGATGTGCGCAGCAGAGGAGCTTCGGGGCCTCCCATGCTCTAGTGATGCACGAGCAGCCACATCCGGGGCCTCCCATGCTTCGGTTCTAGGTCCGGGAAGTAGCCTTGTTGGTCTCGTGAGATGAGTGCCATTAATTCTTCAAATTGGGCATTAGTGATGCCCATTAGTGATCGCCTAATCGATGAGACCTCCACTTCGCCCACCACTCGCCCACTAATGCCTTGAAAGAAATTGAAAATGTCTTCTTTGTGTACATTGAATCGGCATGTATATGGTCGATCTTGGACAAGATTTTTAGCTCTCTAAGAGCAAGCTAATGTCGTTAAATCTCTTCAAAATAATAAATTCCTAAGTTTGCACTAAAAGAATAAGAAGAAGAAAGGGGTCAGAACCCACTGGATTAACCTAGTTCTCTAGTTCTCAAATCAAATCACCCAATTACTCTTGTTCTATAAAATGTCTTGGCAAAAAGTTTTCTTTTTTAAACTAAAGATCTAATTTTTATTTGGTTTTTAATAAACAAAGAAAGTAAACCGATTTTAAGATTAAGTTTCAAGGATTAAAAGCATCTAGGGTCACAATTTCACCTCCCTATGTTATCTCTAATCGGTTCACCATATTAGGGTGTCAGATTCAAAACATGCTAAACATAAGCCAAGGACAACAAATGGTCATTGAGGTCCTTTTAAGAGTTGTGCCGTAATGGTCATCAAACACACAAACATGCAAAGCTAATAAATCATACTTGCAAAAGGATAATGATCACACCAATCACAAATAAGTTATGAATCTCAATCGCCCTGCACTAGGCTAAGAATACCAAGGTGTACATCCAAAGATAGAACTTAAGAACAGATTCATAAAACATGCAAAACTCAATCATCCAAACCCAAATATTCATAAACACAAAGAAAGCAACAAGGGGGCTACATTGCTCCCCAGATTTAAGACTACTCACGATGATTACAAGCAAAACCATACAGAAAGCTAAACATCTTCTTCTTGATCACTAAGAAAGCTTTCAAATCCAAGCTCCAAAACCGCGACGGCCGCGACGGCCGCTTCTCCTAGGTCAAGGAGCACCTCCAAGTCGGGAGCCTCTCTCTCTCTCTTAAAACGTGGGGTTTGGCTTGGCTGTACAGAGGCGGGAGGCTTGTATTTATTGAGTCTGATGGGCCTGAGGTGGTAACCTAGCTCCACTTATCAAAACGACGTAGTTTTGATAAGTAACACTCGAAACATTAAAAACTCTATCTTCCATCCACAATTTGACTTGGGCCTTCGGAACAAATGATCAAGATAGAAAAACGATTCGATCGGTCCAAAAATATCTCGCGACGCCAATTTGCACGTGATATGGTGAATTCACGTGCACCTCCAATTCAGCTCAAAC